>PPHD01008369.1:0-21859 GCA_002909625.1 Bambusicola thoracicus | reverse complement strand
CACTGGTGAGGCCTCACCTTAAGTACTGTGTTCACTTTTGGGCACCTCAGTACAGAAAGGACACTGAGGTCCAGGTCCAAAGAAAGGCAACAAGGCTGGGGAAGGGCTTGGAGAATATGCCCTAGTAGGGGCAACTGAAGGAGCTGGGGCTGTTTAGTCTGGGGAAGAGGAGGCTGAGGGGAGACCTTATTGCTCTCTTCCAATATCTGAGAGGTGCTTACAGCGAGAGCGTGTTTGGTCTCTTCTCACTGGTGACAGGTGACAGGACGAGGGGAAATGGCCTCAAGTTGCGCCACGGGAAGTTTAGATTTGATATCAGGAAAAACTTCTTTACAGAAATGGTTGTTAAGCACTGGGATGGGGTCTCCAGGAGGTGACTGAGTCACCATCCCTGAATGTGTTGAAAAACCATTTGGATGTGGTGCTCAGGGACATGATTTAGCTGAGGGTTGTTAGAGTTAGGGTAGTATCGTTAGGTTGCGATTGGACTTGACAATCTTGAAGGTCTTTTCCAACCTGAGCAATTCTGTGATTCATAGTTTACTTCCAGAATTAACCGATTTTTTTCTTTAGGGAGAAAAAAGCTGAAGTCTTGTTTTGACAACTCTGAAACAAAGTGTATTGGCTGAAGCATTTCAAAGTTTGGTTTTACAAGAATAGTTCAAATTTAGAACTAACCTGAATGGAATATGAGGATGAGATCAACTGAAAATGAGAACAACATGTTCTGCAGGGACAGTCATCTCCACTGCACAGTAAAAGAGGGAGTAAACTCCTCGATCTGAACTTGCTTACAGCCAGAATGCTTCTGATTTTCCAGCCCAGTTATTCCAACACCTAAACAACAGCTAAACGAAATCAGGAATCAGTTCACATGAAGCTGAAAATCCACACATTTCTGCCTGACCACAGTTATTGGCTACTGTACGTGTTTTAGTAACTAACATAGGTAAATTAAAAATAAGTAACACCAATCAGGAGAGGACATCACCAGACCTAGTTCAAGATTCTGGAAAAAAAACTGTGCATGGCATGATATTAAAGGGGAAATTATTTTGGGTAGTGGAAACAAGTGCAGCTTCTATGATCACACGTATTCAGGCATAGTCAGAGTTCAGTGACAGATGATTCACTCAGCTCTGTCCTCAACCATGTTCCCTCCCAAAGGCCAAACAAGTACAACCATCCCTTCCCAGCACACACGGAATAACTAGAAAACAGTTACTCTCTCATGGTCATGGGACTGATAAACGCATGTATGCTCAAAAAGGAGACTTAAATGTCATCTCTGTCCACCAAAGTCACATGAGTGTTCATGAGCATACAGCCTGGTAGAGTGAAGTCAGCTAATGGGGTGTTGAGGTAGCATGTGGACTACAGCCTTCTTGAACAGGTACTGGGACATACTCCAATGAAAAGATAGGGTGTGTAGCCAGAGAGAAAGTGGGAGCTATGAGAAATGGAAATGATTAGCTGAGAATGAAAAGAGGAATGGATAATCTGAATGGATTGGGTGGCTCATTAGTAATTTCCAGCTTCAGGCTTTTACCATTAAAATCCGTAAGTAAAAAGAGCCTAATTTTGCTCAAAAGTGTGTTGGAGAATGATTTCAGTCCTGAGTCAGAACAATGTCTAGTCTCCATTGAGTCACCACTACTGACCATTACATAACTCCTTCCTAGGGGTGTTGTTCTGAACATATCCAAGCTATGATATTTCCCTAACAGATCAGGTGCATGTGGCAGCCTAAAAACAGAGTAAAAACTGATTTAAAAAAAACACCCAAAACAAAGCAAACAAACAAAAAAACCCCACAACTTGCGTCAAACTTGCTAACAGGTGGCATCACAAACACAAGATAGCCATTGCATTAGACATTCTCCATGGACTGCTGTACGTTCAGACTAAACTCACTGCAGAATTATCACAAAAATACTCACTTGCTCCCATGAAATAATTGCATGGCGGTCAGCTGGCTCCTTTTCCACTAATGTCACATCAGAAACACCTGGTGAAGTCTCTAAAAGGAAAAGAGGAGCATGTTTACAGCTGGCATGGGTGAGACCAAGCACTGTTAGACAGATAATTTTGCAAATTAAACTGAATGACAACTGGGGAAATGGCATTAATAACTGGAGGCATTGTGCTTGTGACTGAGCAGTCACTTTCTCTTGCCTGTAATGTGTGTCTTGACACAAGAATGCCTAGTGCTGCACAACATGCCACCCTTTGATGGCTGAGATACACATATATACCTTATGCACACACATTATATATACATATATGCATAAAGAAATAAAACAAGCATGCATCTGCATACGTGCATGCACACAAGGACATTTTGTATTCAGTCTGGTCATTTGCAGACACTTTGCTGAAAAATCAACCGTGGGTTCCTAGGCAAACTCAAAGTAAAGAAGAATCTCTGTTTGTAAGCATGCCCGGTGGCTTCAGTTGGGTACGATATGCTCAGCTTGACATAAGATGTTGTTCAGTGTTACTATGAATTTTTAACAACCATAATCCACAAAGACAGGCGCATTTCAGTTCTGGGTTTAGTGTTCAGAATCTAGGCCTGCTGAAGGGACTTGCATGGGCAAACATCAGTTCTCTGGAATCCCGGCTGGACACAGGCAGATCTGTTAGGAGTACTGAGCTCATCATTTATAAAAATCATCTGAATATTTTATGAAAAAGAACGCTATATAAATGCAAGATACTAATCTACATGGTGCTATCCTTGCAGGTGTATGACAGCAGAACAGTCTCCCTTGCACTTATTATTTTATAATGTTTTACTTCATCTACAGCCAACTGAAATAGTTCCCACTGACTTCATTCACTTTGGATCAAGTCCAGAAATACTACTTACTTCTTGTTGTGGGAATTGCAAGCCCAGCACACAGGGCTGTAGAGTAGAAATGATCACTATGCAGGGCTTTCAAGACTGGCTCTGCTGTGAAAGTATTGGCTCCCAGAGCAGTCACAGATATTGTAATTGCTTTCTGATAAAATATACACAGTGCACTAGACAGGAAAGACAGGCACCAGAGAGCTTTAGTTTGGTTTTTATCTCCAGAGCTAGGCTTTTAATTCTTGCAGTGGTGTTGCCCTTGTCTGCTCTGCTAGTGAAAGAGTAACACTCAGATTAAGGAAGCCTGAACTTTGCTTATTTTTTTTTTTTTAAATGGGATAGATAACTTAAACTCCAAGTAAAAATAAAAATAGTAGGTCACCTAAGTAATCTTTCTGGCCAATGCCCCAAGATACAGAAGACTCTCTGATGCTTTGCCAAGTTTTACTTCAATAGTTGGGTGCATGCTTTGGGTACCTGCCTCTTGCTCAAAAGCCTTTTATACGTATTCTCTGTCTAAAGAAGGGTGTGGAATTGATGATCTAACCAGTCTTTTCCTTCTAAGCTATGCAAGTCTTAAAACATGCTAAGAGATTATAATAACAGAGTAATTGTTATTTCTATGATCAAAGAAAACAGCAGGGATATTTAATTCTTCATGCACAAAGGCTCAGCTGGGATGATGGAAAATTTAATATCCTATCAGTCATAGGAAGATGTCTAAGAATAAGTGAACTGCAACTTCTAAAGAGGCCTGAACCAAATCCAAGATCAAAAGAAAGAGAAACTCCATCTTAAAATCCTGAATGTTATGTTAAAAATACCCTGTGGGTGAACTGAATACCACATTTAACAGATCTGTTTAAGTACAGATGGGAGCTCCATTAAATATTAAGGAGGAAAAAAAGGATAAGTCTGCCATGCGTAGCCTTTTCTTCCAGATGGAAAAAAATCAGAAGGCCAACCAGGGTATAGAAATGATACAGGATAAAGCTTAACTAGTTGAGAGCACTCTTCCCAATTAACTCCTCTGAATGCAGACCATTCTGGAAATTCTGGAAGTTTAATCCGGAAGCTTCCAAAACTGGTTTGCAGTATTCATCTGAAAGACCAGGCATAATAATAGTTGAAGGACAAAGGTGCAGCAGGAAATGACAGCACTATCAGTCCTTAAACTACTGCTAATACTTCCTGCAAGTTGGATAAACAGTCAGGATCTTTGTGGAACTGTCCACATTGTTACATTTTAGCTAATAAAGATTGTAGAGGCTGAAGCATAGCCCAGCCCTGGACAGTCCGGAACAGCTAACACCGGCCACTCAGATTTAGTGGGCAAATTCCAGAAAGGTTGATTGCTATTAGTGACAGAAGTTCAGCAAACCGAGTCATACTGGAAAGGTAATGAGATGCTTCTCCCCCTAAAACTACAGTCTCCGTAATTCTCCTGACAAATGTAGTACTTTGCAGAGACTTCCGTGGAGACCAGAAGTTCCACAAACAAACAAACAAACAAAAACTCTCTATGTAGAATTTATCAACAGAATTTGTTTTCTGAGATGGTGAGCATCTGTTCATAAAGGCATGTGAAAATCAGGCCTCAAGCTCCCAATTAGTGGACATCCAAAATTTTGTTATTTGGAAGTTGAGTTTCATTACACAATCATGCCTATTCTCTAAAAAAATAATTTAAAAACACAAGAGTTTTTAAAACTGACTACTGCTTTTATGTCATACCAGGCAGAAAGGTATCCACAAGCTTCATGAGACACATTAGATTTATAATATGGTAATCTCTAGGTCTGTAATCTACTAAGGTGTATTTCTTAATCAGATGGCTTTTGTTCTTCGAAAGAAACAAACTCTGAGAAGATAGGTAATGGTTTCCCAAAATTTTCAGTCCAGCAATCTGAATTAGTATGGTGTTCTCATGCATCAGACTACTTCACTAGGCACAAGATGTGTGAAACTTCCAGAAGGAATAGACAGAGAAAAAACAAACAGAAAAAAGAAAACATTCCAGCAATGGGCTTGGGTTTGCATTGCCATCTTGTACAATACACAATGCAGGAAAGGCTATTAATTTTATGAAAAGACCAGCATTTTTCATGATGTTGATCATCACCTGTTCTACCCTTTAATGCTCTTGGAGTGAAGTGATGGAGAAATCATGAACTCATACTTGGAAAACAAAACAATCGAAACAACAAAAGAAAACAAATCTTGAGAATCACAGAATGGCTTAGGTTGGAAGACTATCCAGTTCCAAACCCTCTGCTGTGAGCACAGTTGCCCTCCACCAGCTCAGGCTGCCCAGGCCTCCATCCACCCCCACCCTGAGCACCTCCAGGGATGGGGCACCCACAGCTTCTCTGGACAGCCTGTGTGAGGGCCTCACCACTCTCTGAGTAATGAATTTCTCCCTGATATCTAACCTAAATCTCCTTTCTTTTAATTTAAAGCCACTCCCTCTTCTCCTGTCACTAAGCGACTGGGCAAAAAATTGTTCCCCCTCCTTGTTATACGCTCCCTTCAAATACTGGAAGACTGTGATGAGGTCTCCTTGGAGACTTCTCCAGACTGAACAAGCCAAGCTCTCTCCCTCCCTGCCTTTGTAGAAGAGGCACTCCAGTCATCTTCATGGCCTCCTCTGGACCCACACCAACAGCTCTGCACTATTCTTGTGCTGGGGGCCCCAGACCTGGACACAGTACTACAGATGATGCTTCATGAGGGCAGAGCAGAGGGAGACAGTTACTTATCTCTCTCTGTTTCCACCCCTCTTTGTACGCACCCCAGGCACTGTTGGTAAGAAGTCCAATTGGAAGTCAGAGAAAGAACACTGCACAGAATCTGGGCTCAAAACACTATCCTTACTGATGCCCGTGACAGGAATTTTGCCCTGATCTTTTAATCTCATCTGTCTAAGTGGCTACCTAAGAACTTTTGTGATTAGTGGTAAACTTTGGGTACCCGATCACAGAAAGGCTTAGGCTGGAAGGGATCTTAAGTACACACAGTTCCAACCCCCTGCTATGGGCTGTTGCCCCCCCACCAGATCAGGCTGCTCAGGGCCCCGTCCATCCCAGCCATAAGTGCTTCCAGGGATGGGGCACCCACAGCCTGCGGCAGGGCCTCAACACTCTGAGTAAATTATTTCTTCCTGACATCTGACCTAAATCTCCCCTCTTTTAGTTTAAAACCATTCCCTCTTGTCCTACTGCTATCAGACTGCTCAAAAATTTGATTCCCTTTCTGTTTGTCAGCTACCCTCAAGTACTGGGTGGCTGCAGTGAGGCCTTCTTGAAGCCTTGCTCTCTGTCCTGGAGAGGATGGATTAAATAATTACACCAACTGTGGGCTTTACAATTCGTAGGAAAATACTCTGGAAATTGTTACTTGTAACACTCCCAAATGCAAGGCCTGAGGCAGATATCTGTTTTTCCAACCACACAAATGACAGCTCCATGCTAGACAGAAGGCCTAATGCCAACATCCTGATGACAATGAGACAGGTTTTGCCTGAGGAGCCTGAATTCAGGATGCTGAACGCTGGAGTGTCCACCAGTGGACAGGGGCCTGCCACGAGCCCAGAGCCCACCTCAGGGCTCACAAGAAGCTGAGGTTGCTCTTGAGGGTTCCATGAAGCCCGCCGTGCCCCATGCCCTGCGGAGCCTGCCCAGTGCCCACCACCCTCCGGTGAAGAACCTTTTCCCAGCGCCCACCCGGACCACGCCCCGCTCCCGCCGAGCGCTCACCCAGGATCCGCGTCACCCCCAGGGTGAGCTTGTCAAGGTGCGGTCTGATGCCGGTGGAGGGCTTCTCCTCCATCCTCGGCAGGGCGCTGCCCGGCGCCCCTCGCACCGGCGAGACCGATGGGCGTGTGTGCGTATGTGTACCAGTAGGGAAACGCGCGCGCGTTTGTCCTTCTCCCACCCCGTAGCGACGCTAGGCCGCGGGACGTGCTGGGAGCTGTAGTTCTTCCCGCGTGGCCAGCCCACAGCAGGAGCGGCGGCCTCGACGTCATCATGGGAGCGGCAGTAAACGCCCTCCGGACTACCGCTCCCACAACGCCCCGCTCTTCCGCCCGCCCGCAGCGCCCGGCTCTCCGCAGCGGCCGCGGGGCGAAGGCGGCGCGGGCAGCCAATGGGCGCCGAGCGCTGGGGGGGCGGCGGGGGGCACTCTGGGAGTGGCGGTTGTTTCAAGATGGCGGAGGTGGCTCCTGAGCCGGGCGGGGATGTGTATTGGAGCCGGGACAGTATCCTTCCACGGCCTGGAGGCGGGCGCTGGCGCCCGGGGGCGGTGTGAGGAGGAGGGAGAGGGGCGGGAAGGACGGGAGGCAGCCGTGGGGGGCAGGCAGCAGAGGGGGGAAACTGAGGCGGGGGCTGCGGCCCCGACGGGGGTAGCTGCATGGGGGCTGCGCTGTCCAGGAGGAGGAAGGTGCCGGTGTCGGGGGTGGGGCGTGAGGGGCTGTGGCTCTCGCAAAGGAGATCTGGGGGCATGGGGGCTCGTCCTGAGAGGAGGCGTTGTGTGTGGGGAGGGACCCGGAGCTTGTCCTGCGGGCTGGGGCCGCTGAGTCTATCAGCACCCTGGAGGGTAGCAGGGAGGGAATGAGGGGATTGGTCTCAGGTCACGGAGGTGTGGAAAGGAATTGGTGAGGAGACACTGAGCTGAAGGTTCAGACACCATGAAAAAGGCGTGGAAGGTACATCTTTCATGACTAGAGCAGGAGCTTGGCTATAAGGGTGAGCCTGTGGGCACCCGGGAGCTCTGTGTGTGAGAGGTGAGCGTCAGGCTGAGGTGGGTCTGCAGGAGGTGTGCAACTGCACTGGTGGGCGTGCAGGTAGAGTACGCAGTGGTTGTGCTATTGGGGTGCGGCACATGAAAGGCTGGCTAGAGAGGTAGGCTTACACGGCTTAGACATGCTTAAAGAGTTGGCGTTGATGTTTCAACTCCTAAAGCTGAGTTAGAGGCTTGGCTGACTTTGGAGATATTATGGTAGGCCTGAAGGTGTGGAACACCAATGGGACGTGACAGGAGGTCTGGCCTGGTGGAAATTTAGGTGCTGATGGTTTAGCTGTAGGTCAGAGGGACTTGAGGCTTTGCAGTTGTTGGCGCTGAGGTTGAGATTCCAGCCTCAGCCAAAAGTGATTCAAAAGAAAGGTATGCGTGCGTGCTCTTGTATTTATGTTTGATTGCACACTCACTCCAAAGCAATGCACAAGTGGAATGGCCCAACCATCCAAAGGGCTGATTAGGGGGCACTTTGTTATAAATCTTGAAAGATTTCCAATTGGTGCTTAAAAATAAAATAGTGCAACTTTCTCTGTTTCTTTTGCATATCAGACCTGTTGCTGCAGTGTCACTACCTAGTTTAGCTGTGGAGAAGTTAGTGCAGTTACAGTTGCTGTATTTGTGTATTTTTAACAATTAGTTACTAGGGTGACAAGTTATCTCCTATGGCCATATACGGTCTCCAGAATACGCAATAGCAGTGCTCTCGTGCATCAAGATATTCCAAGGAATCTCCCGTTACATGTGTTTTTGCAAGTGGATAGTGTTGCTTCCAATCTTAGAAAAGGTTAAGTACACTGAAATAGGTCAATCCTGAGAATAAATAATGTAGTAGATGCTTTAAAAGAAGAGAGGAGGTTGGGTCTTGGGAGACTTGGTAATATTGACTTACCAGCTGAGGAAAACGGAACTTTTCACTGTAATTGCCAAATAGATGCTGCACAGTGAGGCTGACTCCAATGTGCTGCACTGCTGCGTGTCTCTACTTTGCTGTAGGGCAACTGCTGTTGCCTTGAACATTAGCTATAATGCCAGCAGGGCTATAACATTCACAGTCAGCCCATTTGAAATCTTGAGAGGCATATGGCAGTGAATTCATTTTAAATGGTTGATACTCGTAATGTCCCTAGTCTTTCACTCTGAGACAGGGATCTTGGGCCTTTTTATGGCAATTTTCAGTCCCACTAATTAAGGAAAACTGGTCTGACTTTGGTTTAATCTAATAGAGTAGGTAGCAGACCTTTGTGGGAGAGTGGTTCTGATAACTGGGGGGAGAAACAGCATCAGCTTTGTCTAATTTTTTCATCACTCAATTAGGTATCTATCTACAACAGTGCCAATATGAGTGGCAAACTTAAAAAGCCCAATTTGTTTAGGCAAATGTTTTTTTTTTATTTTTTCTGTAGATGTGTTGTTGACACAGATTAACCATATGTCAGCTGAGAAGTAAATTGCCAATGCTGAAGTTTGTTGTTTCTAGTAGCAGTATGAGTGGAAGATCTCTGGTATCCTGCAGACTGTTGTCATAGCTTTGCTGACACAGCTGTTTGGACTTGGCTGTTACCCAGTCTGGGCCTTGATCTGCATTGGTGATTTTTGGAAAGAGGAAAAATGGTGCTTTACTTTTAGAGTTGATTCAGCTTTTTCACCTGGTTCATGGCATGACCCCACATTGTGCTCTGATAGAGAGAGCAGGCTGCAGCTTATGGGTGAGAACAAAAGTGCTTTCAGTACTTGCAGAGACACTGTTGACACCAGTATGAGATGAAGCTGTTCTCAAACTGGTCTAAGATGGTAGAGATAATTGCTTATAAGTGATAATGTGGATCAAAAAGCTTACACTGGAGTATGTGACTAACCCCTTCCAGTGTGTCAACTATCCATTGTGTGGTGGATAGTGAGGACTAACTGAATTTGAAATTCCTATCCAGAGATGAAAACTTCTGTTTTCTAATAGAATTTTCTAAGTCACATGGCAACTTAATAAGTTTTTGAGTGATAGTTGGCATAGGTTAGCTGAAGTATTTTCATGATTTGATATTGCAGAGACAACTGTACAAAACCTTGTCTGCAAACAGTACAGAAACTAAACAATTGAATAAATTGACCAACCTTTTAAAGCTGAGGAAAGAAAAACAGTAGAAACCAAAATGGTAGTGGAGGAGAACTGTGTACCCTCTGCTTTTGTTTTATACTTCAGCATAATGTTTGCAATTTATGTAGGAATAAAAACCTGGACTTTCAGCTAAATGCAACTGTTGCTTTAAGGAAGGTTCTGTAGTTTACACCCTTCCCTGAATTGTGTAATTGTGTGGAGTACTGTTTGTAGTGATTTCTAGGAGTCAAAGTTGCAGGTTCAGTGACTGCTAACGTAGCACAAATACATGGTGACAGATCCTTTGTGAGTTTTTGAGTGTTTTCTGCAGTCAAGTAATTTAATAGTTAAAGCTCTAAATTTAGATGGCTTACTTTTACAAATGGTTTCAGAGGAACTCTTTATCATGTTAGGGAGAACAAGTCCGCAGGTTTTCGCCTGGTTGTTGCCATGTGATGGTCAGATGAGAATGACCAACTTCCCTAGAAATTTTTTTTTAGTTTATCCTTGCTTACGTTTCTCAGAATATGCTGTACAGAATACAGTACTGTATTGCTGTACAAACATAGACTATTCTGGAAGTTTGTCTTCCCTACATATCAAGGGATTAGTTATATAATGAAAACCTGCTCTGATTTAAATATATTATAACTTCATTGTCTTAGTAATTGCTCTCATAACTGGGACTGCTCCCTGGGATGTTTCTTGAAGGTGACCCGAAAGATAACCTTTACTATCTAAAGTAAAGGCACTGTGAAGGAGAAGTAGCACTTCTAGCAATCAGTGTGTGTTCTTATTTATTTTTTCCTTCCTAATTGAGTTTTGTTTCCTTCTGGTGCTCTCAAAGTTTTCCTGATTCGCTTTCTTATCAACCACCTGTTAAAATTAAAGGCAAAATACTTGTTGCTATAGTTGGCTATCTTTTCTATTTATTACCTTTAACAAAGCTACATGCAGTGTCTGATGAAGAGCGGCCAATGGTATATGTTTCAGGTATGACCTTATAATAGCTGTAAACAAAGTTTTTTTTTTCCCATGAATGCTAAACTTTGCAGTGTTTTCCACGTATGTGGTTTGTGTACGTAAGTGTGTAAGGCACAGAGTCATCACGAATAATTTAACTTGTAATGAGACATAAAAGATTATAGCAGAGGATTTATGCTCTTCTGCTTAGATAAGCACGTGGTATAAGATAAACAGCTTCAGGGGGAGTTTTTTATATTGCGAGTACATCATAGTGTTTTCAATGTAAAAGGTAAGCTGAATTTTTAATATGGTCTCCAAGGGATGTTGAAGCATTAGAGATTTTCAGGTCTTTTTTGAATTTTGAAGAGAACAGTTAAAATGAATCATAGAATCACAGAATGGTTTGCATTGAAAGGGACATTTAAGATCACCTAGTTCCAACCCTCTGCTGTAGGAAGGGACAAACTCCCGCTAGACCAGGTTGCTCAGAGCCCCATCCAGCCTAGCCTTGAATGTCGTCATGGAGGGGGCATCCACAGCCTTGCTCGGCAACCCGTTCCAGTGTCTCACCCTCACAGTAAAGAATTTCTTCTCAGTTGTAGTCAGAATCTACCCTCTTTCCGTTTAAAACCATTTCCCCTCATCCTGTTGCTACATGTCCTTATAAAAAGTCCTTCCCCTTCAGTTACTGGAAGGCTATAATGTGTCCTTGGAGCCTTATCTTCTCCAGGCTGAAGAGCCCCAGCTCTGTGTCCTTGTGCTGGGGGCTGCAGAACTGGATGCAGTACTCCATGTGGAGTCTCACGATAGCAGAGCAGGGACAGAATCACCTGCTGGTTAAGCTTCTCTTGATGCAGCACAGAATACAGTTGGTCTTCTGGGCTGCAAGTGCACATAGCCTGTTCATGTTGAGTCTTTCATCAGTCGACACCCCCAAATCCTTCTCCTCAAGACTGCTCTCAAGCCATTCTCTGCCCAACCTGTATCTGTGCTTGAGACTGCTCCAACCCAGGTGCAGGATGTTACACTTGGCCTTGCTGAACTTCATGAGGTTGGCATGGGCCAACTTCTCCAGCCTGTCCAGTGGATGGACTGCCTGGTCCTGGTGGATGGCACCCCTTCCCTCCAGTGTGTCAACTGCACCACTCAGCTTGGTGTTGTCTATGAACTTGCTGAGTGTGCACTCAATCCCACTGTCCATGTTGCTTACAAAGATGTTTAATAGTACCGGTCCCAGTCCCTGAGGAATGCCATTTGTCACCAGTCTCCACTTGGACATTGTGCCATTGACTGCAGCTCTCTGAGTGTGACCATCCAGCCAATTCTTTATCTGGCTAGTAGTCCATCCATCAAATCCATTTTTCTCCAATTTGGTGACCAAGAAGTCATGCAGGACAGTATCAAACACTTTGCACAAGTCCATGTAGATGACATCAGTTGCTCTTCCTTTATCTACTGATGCTGTAACTGTCATAAAAGGCCACTGAGTTTGTCAGGCATGACTTGCCTTTGTTGAAGCTAGTGTTGGTTTTCACCTCATCTTTTTTTCCCATATGTCTTAGAAGGGCCTTCAGGAGTATCTGCCCTGTGATCTTGCCAGGCATAGAAGTGAGACTGACAGACTTGTAGTTCTCTGGATCTTCTTTCTCCCTTCTTGGAAATGGGAGTTATGTTTCTCCTTTTCCAAGCAGTGGGATCTTCACTGGACTGCCATGGTCTTTCAAATATGATGGACAGTGGCTTGGCAACTTCATCTGCCAATTCCCTCAGAACCTGTGGATGGATCTCATCGAGTCCCATGGACTCCTGTGCCTTCAAGTTCTTTAGATGGTCTCAAACATGATCTTCACTTACAGCAGGCAGATCTTCTCCCACTTCTTACCTTTGCTTTCTGCAGCTTGGTTAGTGTTGCTAGAGCCCTAACCGGTGAAGACTGAGGCAAAGAAGTCATCGAGCGCCTCAGCCTTCTTTGTATCCCTCGTTACAAGGTCTATAATTTCTTTCTGGAGAGGGCCCGCATCTTCCCTGGCATTCCTTTTATCACTGCTACACCTGTAGAATTTCTTCTTGTTCCCCTTGATGTCCCTGGCTGGATTTAATTCTGTCTGAATTTTAGCTTTCCTAATCTGATCCCTGTATGCTCAGACAACTTCTTTCTAGTCCTCCCATGTAACCTGTTCCTGCTTCCACTCTGTATAGACTTTTTTTCTGCACTTAAGTAAGTCCAGGAGCTCCTTGTTGATCCATGGAGGAGTCCTGGCATTCTTGCCTGCCTTCCTTTTTCTCAGGATGCACTGCTTCTTTGGTTGGAGGAGATGGTCCTGGGATACTGACCAGCTTTCTTGGGTCCCTCTTTCCCCCAGAGCTCTATCCCATGTTACTCTGCTAAGCAGTTCCTTGAAGAGTTTGAAGTCTGCTCTCCTGAAGTCTAGAGCAGCAAGCTTGCTGAGTGCTCTCTTTGACACCCTAAGGGTCTTGAACTCCAACATTTTGTGGTCACACAATTCTGAATGAAGATTCATTGTGTAAAGAAAAATTGAAACTGATTTGTGATTACTTCTCCTGACCTTAACTTACACAGTGCATACTTGTGTACATCCCTCAAAAATAGATAAGTGCTTATAGTCTCCCGTTTAAAGAATTTTAAAATTCTCTTCAATTACAAAGACAGCTTTTGCTGTGACACCAAGTCCTGAAAACATGACTGCAGTTGATCAACTCTAGTAAAATTGAGTATATGTACAACTGGTGTTCAAGAGTTACAAACTTGTATTGATCCTATTTTCTGGGCTTGGAGTAGCATGGTTACTCTTCAAAAAAATACAGGGCAAGGATGTTTTATTAAAAACCTCTGAGTATATGAGGTCTGCTCTGAAAGAAATGCCTCTGATTTTATTATTTTGGCCTGTGATGTCAGAGGCAGATGGTATGGCTGTAGAGACTGTACCTTTGCACCAGTATTCTGTTACATTTTGTTGCCATGTGACAGGTGGCGGAAGAGGGGCAGTCTGACAAAATGTCATCTGACATAGAAGTGCATATGTAGCAAAGGTGTGTCATTGAATTCCTTCCTGTGGAAAAAATGTCACCCACTGACATTCATTGATGACTGCTGAACATTCATGGAGTCCAGACAGTGGATATGAACACAGTGAGGCAGTGGGTGGTACATTTCAGAAGCAGTGGCAGCGTGTCAAGTCCACTGGTGCAAATGTTTGCAAGCATGGCATGCAGACTCTTGTTCATTGCTGGAAAAAAATGCAGAGCTAATGGTGGTGACTATGTTGACAAATAGTGTTCTGTAGATGAGAATTTGCACTATCGAATAGTGTTATTGTACTCCTTGTATCTGTTACAGTTTCTATGGAAGTAAATAGAAGGCATTACTTTTGAAGCAGCCTGTGTGTTTTTTGTTCAAGCTAGGTGATATTATATGGTGTGTCCCAAGAAAAAAAAAGCAGTGATCCAAAATGCTGGAAGTGATGACTTTGTATAATACACTTCCTCTCTGTTGGTTGTGAGGAGAATGTTAGAAACATTCTTTTCCCTTGTGCCCAAGCACGGAGATGTTAAAGCTTATTAATATAGACTCACTTCGTAAGTCCATTACCCAAAGAAAAGTTATCAGTTTGGTAATGTAAATTCAGTATATTTTTGTTCAACATTTTTTGCACTTCTGAAAAATCAAGACTTGATCTTTCAGGCTGCTGGCTTTCCTGTGTTCTCGGGAGGTTTTAGGGTCAGTGTTGACACTTTATAATTACATCACGAAGATGTTCACTGCTCTATTGTTGTAACCATCAGTAGGAGCGGACTAGTTCCATGTGTGGCAAGATCTGTAGGGTGTGCACTGCGGTGTTACCTCACTCATATGTGTGGTCCCGAGAGGAAGAGTTAGTCTGAGCAATTAGTAGGCAGGCTGAATAACAGAAAAAATGTGTATTTTATCACAGAAATTTTAACGGTGCTACTTCCCTTTGGTTCACATTTGTCTTTGAATGTCAAAACATGAGTTGATTTTATGTTTTTGCATCTTAAACATAATTTTTTGCACTGAATTTCAGAAGAAAGAGAGCATGTTTCAGAACTTGCTTCCATATCCATGTGACTGGGCGCTGTTCAGTGCCATGCATTTCCTTTTTTTCTGCTAATATACTCATCATGACAAAATTTTGTGTGGAGTGAGATGCTGGGGGAAACTGCAAGCAAATACCGAAATTTTCATTCTTCTCAAAAATAGCTGCTAAAGAAGGGTCTCTTTTGGCTTCATAATCTGTGTGTGCTGTTTGTCTTTCATCTACAGGATTGTCTACAAAAGGAAATTTAAGAACAAGGTATTTACCAAAATGTCATAAAGGTGAAACTGAGCTGAAGGTGCCTGTAGCTGTTTCTTCTGTTTCCATGGATCCTGCTAGAAGCACAGGAGATCTGACAGGACATCAGGTCAGTAAAGGCAATTTTTTCTTGCTGTGCCGAGTGCATGTAGTGGAAAAATGTCAGAAAATCTTTAGACTGAACACTTCTGAATGGTTTTAGAGAGCTATTGTTCTTGCAGACTTGAATTTTTTGCCCACTTGCACTGTGACCTGCTGGCAAAAATTACTTTTCCACTTGGGTGGCTTGCTATCTAAAGAACAAAAGCTGAGTGTGCTAATTTGTGTAAGTGGTATGCAACCAGTACTATGTAAAATGAACTTGAAATGGATGTGTAGAGGGAGGGAGCAGCTTTGAGTAGCACCTAATCTATATGTTACTTACCAAACACACAAGTAGTATTTCAGTTTGAATAGACTGACTGGTTTCACTGGACTAGTTCCAGTGGACAAATTTTAACTTTTAGAAGCAACACCTATAATATTTTTTTCAGAGACCCATTGTTGTTGCTGCTCATGTAACAAAGTAAAATCGCTTTCCATTTTTGACAATAAAAGATTAAATGTGTCAGAGTAATAGGAGTAATGTAGTAAGTTGATAATATCTTTGATTGCTGCAGTGAACTGTCTCATCGACTCCTGTGATGCTGGACACTTTTCCCATAGTTAAAAGTTTACAAATTTCAAAGCAGCAGGGTTTTCCTTGGAATTTTATTTTGTATTCTAAGGTATCTTGTGATATATGGAAAATTATTGAGCAATGCAATTTTTCTAACAAGATTTGGACAGTATATTGACTATGAAAACCATTTAAATACTGTTTAAGTTTCTTGCTTGGTAGTCATCTGAAGTAACTTTCTGAGTTATTAACGTGAGGTATCTTTGTACTTCCAGGCAGTATCTAAAACTTTTGACTGCTTCTGGTTCACTGCTTTATTAACATTCATTAAACATTATTTTGCGTCTGGATGAAGATGTCTGTCATCTGTGTCCTGCCTAAATGCTGTGTGCCTCGCATGTATGTTCAACGTGAGGATAGATTACACTGTTCTCAATAGTTTTACAGTGTCATTGATCTTTGAATCCCTAAGCAGCTCAATTTTCCACCTCATGACATGCTAGTATTCATTTTTAGGACTGCTCCTGGTCTCCTCGCAGTTTATCAGTTTATCAGTCTTCCTATCAGTACTTGCTTTTCGAAGGCTGGTATGTACCTCCAGTTTGTAAATGATGTTGTTAAGTGACATGTGGAGAAATTTCCCAAATAGCTGCCATTATGTGGAGTCTTTATGTAGATACACTTAGCTGTAAGCATTTGCAAGCCACATAGATGTCTTCATACCTCACTTTAAAATCTACTTTTTTGTATGTTGTGTTGCTAGCACTACTTGTTGTTTAGAGAAATGTTACTCCGTTTTCCTGGTGAAACTTGTTGGAGCAGAAATTCTTTTTGTTCTTTATACACAATGTGTAATACACCAAATCTCCATTTGTGATTCATATGTACCTTTACAGCAGTGACAGTACAATAGGTTCAAATCCTTTACTCTTTTTTAACCTGCTTTTTCTCATGTCATTTAAATTCCTCATGGAAACTTTGTACTTTAAAGATAAACTCTGAATTGCTTGAAACAAACAGAACAAATACTTTTACTTGTTACAGAAGAGGAAGGTTTCTCAAAGTTTATTCACAAGGAGTTTTCATGACTAAAACAAGTAATTTTCTTCCAGTTATATGTAGGGTTATATGTATGTGTAGAGAGATTTAATCACTTAATTTTGATGTACTTTGCATTTTGCATCTGGTAGGTAGCTCATTATTACAATTTACCAGGATAGTCTATTAAAGAGAATGGCTTGGATTTCAGTCTAATTTGAATCTTAGCAGAAATAGTTTTCTTACATTTTATTCTTCCCGGTGGACTTGACTAAACATAATAGGTTGAGAGTTTTGGAGAAGACTTTGGGAAGGTCTTGTTAGCTCTGGAGTTTTTTTGGTAGTTTGAATCAAGCAGTTGTTAACTGTTCTTGATCATAATTTTCCATCTTCCTACTTCCTGCTTGATAGAATTTGTCTACTTCCATTATGCAGGTTGTCCTCTTCCAAAGCGTGGTTTATAAAGTGAGAGAATCTTCTCCTTATGTAGTATATTTTCTCTACAAAATATGGAGTTATGAAATTATGTAGATGTGTAGAAATTGAAAAAGGAGTCTTTAAGTCTTGGAATCTGTCTCATTTGTCATCTTGGTTTTATGATTATGGCAGAGCTGTTGCTGTGGTTAATTTCACAGTTTCATTTTGAGAAGTGAAGCCAGCAGGGCTTGGGAAGTGATTGCCCCTCTCTACTCTGCTGCTGTACGGCCCTATCTGGAATACTGCATCTGGGTCTGGGATCTCCTGCACAGGAGGGATACGGAGCTGCTGGAGGAGTCCAGAGAAGGGCCATGAAGATGCTCAGAGGGCTGGAACACATCTCCTATGAAAACAGGCTGAGGGAGCTGGGCTTGTTCAGCCTGGAGAAGAGGAGGCTTCAGAGAAGCCTCATTGCAGCCTTCCAGCACTTGAGGAGAGCTTACAAGCTGGGGAGGGACTGACTTTTTACATGATCTGATAGCAGTAGGACAAAGAGGAATGGCTTTAAACTAGAAGAGGAGAAATTTAGGTTAGATGTTAAGGAATTCTTCATTCAGAGGGTGGTGAGGCACTGGAACAGGTTACCCAGAGAAGCTGTGGATGCCCCATGCTGGGACCTGGGCAGCCTGATGTGGTTGATAGGTGGCAGCTGTGCCCATGGCAGGGGTTTGGAACTTGATGGGCTTTAAAGCCCCTTCCAACATAAGCCATTCTATGACAAATATTACAGTAAAAGCCTGCCTTGAGAATTTTTTGTCTGCCATCTATCCATACCTATGGATTATACTAAAAAGCACAGACTAATTTTTCAATTTTTCCTCCTGTTTGTCTCTTTGTCTGAAAATATGTATGTGGGGTATAGCTTGAGGGACATTCTGTTAAAATCTCCTTTTTTAAAGCAATCAATCTTATGCCATTTTTTGAATTAAAAAGAATTTTTTTTAAAAGATTCCACCAGCAGTCAACTAAAAAAGAATAAAAATCATCTTCAGACATTTGCAACATAGGTAATGAACATCCTTTAACTATACATTTAGTTGAACTTAAATTCAGTTATGTTGAAGGCTTTCTTTGTGTGATAGTAAATGGTATATGCTTGGGAAGGAAACTGGAATCCACTTGAAAAGCACCAAAATGTGATTTGTTCTGTGAAACTCTGTTTTTTTCTGTGAAAATATCTTGAAATTAAATGAGAGTGTACTTGCAGGGTCAGGTGGATAATAACAAGACCGTAAAATCATCACCTCTTTGGAAGGCTGCATAGTCCTTTGTTTTAAACCACTGTTCAAGAAGCAATTAGCTAAGAGTAGAAAGGGGCACTTCCTCTCTGATGCGTGAGGTCAGCTGCTATTACTGCTAATGAGGGGAGATAAGTCCAGTGTTTGCTTTCTGTGTTCAGAGGTTGTTCTGTGCTGTATTGTGCTAACTTGGCCAAGCTGCAAAGCATTTGGTAACCTTCATGTTAAGCACTGCATGTGCTCAGGGAGGTTTGTAAAAGACTGGACTGAAAATAAACAAGTAAGACTAAGTAGAAATATTGAAACTTGCCAAAATCTTGGGCAGAACAGCACAGCTATTATTACTGCTGTCATCTTGGGCTTGTTATTTTGTGCTTATTGCTAGCAGTGGAGAACTGACAGAAATTTCTGGAGAATAAAAGCAATTTTGACTAAAGATTTTTTTCCCACTTGGAAACACCCAAAATAAGTAGTAATAGCAGTAACCCGGCACTGCAAAGGATTATTGCACAGACGTACAACAATATGCCCTCTGGTGGACATTGATAACAAATGCTGCAGTTTTCAACAGCAATAAATGAGTGCATTAAAAGAACTGAAGTACTGGAATATGGTAAAGATTTCTTCTGAGAAGGAATGGTAAGTTGAGAAGGTAGCACATAAATAATTAAAAGCAAATGATAATGACATAAAAAGGGCTGTGTACTTTTTGATGTACTAAAAGACTGTATGAAATAAGGACTTGCATTAACAATATATTGCACAATTTTTTTTCTGTTTTGTGTGCTTTGCTCGCAGATGTTAAATTGGAATGTTTTTTTCTTACACTGTATTTCAGGATTCCAATAAAATAAAGTTTGAACCTGGGTTTGGATATTGCTGTGCTAGATTTCTAAGTCATGAGAATCTATTGCATTTTATCTTATACAGATCAATGAGTAGTGTAGGTCTTGAAACTTTACTCAACATGTTTAGTGTTGAAGAAAGTATCCTGCATTTTACAAGTTTCGAGTCTCTTAGAATTCTCCACAATTTTGGTAATTTACTCCACTGAACTGTACTTACAGATAAAAGTATGCACTTTATTTCCAGTTGGAATTTGTCTACTTTCAGCTTCTAATTATTAGGTCTTGAAATGCTTTTAATGTCTTATGAAATACTTGTTCTCTTTGAAGAGTACTTTCTAAAATGTGGCTTTCAATTTTCAGGTCACTAATGAAGGAGGAATGAAGAGTGCTTCTTTAAAGGATTTATGTCCTGAGGACAAGAGACGCATTGCAAACTTAATTAAAGAACTTGCCAGGTGAGAATAAGCATCACCTGAAAATGCATTATGTTTAAGGAGAGTCATTCTTTTAATTAACATCAAGTAATGTAGAACTGCATTATGGAACTGAATATTTGCATAAAGTAATTTTTATTCCTGGAAGAGGTATGAATAGTGAAGCAGCCTGATCAGTTTTTCCTTGTTTCTTGGCCCAAAATATCCTAAACATAATGAAAGCAGAGCCTGAGTTTTGTGACCTGAAGTATTTCATCCATATGAATACAGTCACGGGATTAGAGTTCTGTTTGCTGCTTGTAACCTGTACTTCAAAAATGTTAGATATCTTTACAAATGTTATAAATTCTTATAAATTCATTCATGTGATTATTGCATTTATGGAGACAAATGATGTCAAAGATAAATATGAGGGGGAGAGAGGAGTTATTTTTCCTCTCCTCTGTCCCATATGCTTTAGAATCTCTGGGAATCTGCTTCTTATGTGATGCCTGTAAATACTGAGGAGCACTTGGAACTGTGGCAGGCTATATTATGATACCAGAGGAGGAAACTTCATGGGATCATCTCATGTCCTCTGGGCTAAAAGTTAGTGTCCATGCCCAGAGCTTATCTGCAAAATTTTGCTACAACCAAGTGCAAGTTCTTAGGTATTAATGAAATACGTTTCATCATAAATTTTGTATGTACAATAATTGGCAAGCGTTACTGTCCTTTTTCTTTTCATAAAAGAAAACTTGGGTAGAGAAATTAAGTTTCTTTTTCAAGGTCATGTAATAAGTCTCTGGTGCAGCTAAGAGTATTTTCTCTCTGATTATCTTCATCCACTAGTCCATTTTGCCCATTAATAATTTGTGTCCATGTAGGATTCCTTGCTATACAATATTTCAGTAATTTCTGAAGTTCTTCATGCTTGCAATGCTATTTTATCCTACCTCATGTGTTAGAAAATGTCTAGTTAAGGCTGTCAAAAGGAGTAGATTGCTAAGAAGCCTTGTTACAAATTGTCAGATGTTGGAGCTATTCGGACACTGTTGCCACTGTTGATATATAGAGATATATTCTAATATTTTAAAAAGTCTTTTACTTCATTGTTCCTCATAATACACTGCTCCCTAGTGAATACTCGTACACTAACTCATTTGAGCATGGGATTCTTCTTAAATCTCAGATGCTGTGATTTTTCCCCAAGGACAGTTTGATATTTCTGCCTGACATTTCTTCGAAGAAAAATAGAAGGTGCAGCAACATTAATTTTGAAAAGTAAAATTAGTGGAACACTATTATTTTATACTTAGTTCTCTTTTATTTTTAAACCTAATCATATTTTTATTGGATGTAATTAAAAGTCCTTTGCAGAGTAATAGGGATGTTGAACTTTAATTCCGCTCACCTCGTCACTTTTTAAAAACTCTCCATAATTTTCATCTTGAGTTGTGCAATGATGGAGAGTTTTTACATGCAGTAGAACATTCTCTGCTATTTAAAAGAAGAAAAGGAACCAGCAGAATGCTGAAAATTTTCCAGGAAGACTGTCCTGTAGTAAATAACTAGAAAAATAAAGATCTCACTTGACCAGAACCATACTTAACCATTTCTTGTTTTGCTGCTGTTTGTGAATGAGAGTGATGTAGGCTGAAACTACTTGCTGCATGATTACGGCAGGATGGTAGAAGAAATAGATTGGTCAACAACTGCCTGCACGAAGGCAGGTGTACAGTGACAAAATTCTGTCTGCATGGAAACCAGTGGCAAAATATGACTGACTTCTGGTGCTTGAATTTCAATCATGTCTTGCATTAGTAGTTCAGAGTGATGGTCATTCACCTGACTTTTGCAGCTGCTGAAGGAAAGCTGATGTACTTTTCCTATTTTCCATTCTTTTTCTCCAACTCTCATTTTCACTGCACTTTTGAACACTGAGAAAATCCATCAGCTTATATGCTGAAGTGTGAGACTTTGTCTTCGTGTGAGTAAATTGTGATGCTGGCTATATTATAGAATCATAGAATGGCCAGGGTTGAAAAGGACCACAGTGATCATCAAGTCTCAGCCTCCCCGCTATGTGCAGGGTCGCCAACCACCAAACCAGGCTGCCCAGAGCCACATCCAGCCTGGCCTTGAAT
>PPHD01008368.1:0-21861 GCA_002909625.1 Bambusicola thoracicus | reverse complement strand
AGATACTTTCCTTCACAACAGTACTTCTTTCCCCTCTTCTTTCTGCTCCCTTTCCTTTTATTTTTCTCCACCTCGTGCCCTCTTCCCTCCTGTTACTGTTGCTGTTTAACTTCCCCTGAAGGTACTCTGGGTGCAGTTTGAGACTTGTGAAGGAAGACAGTCTAACATAGGAGGGCTTACACTCTGGTCTGTAACGCTATGGGCAAGGGTTCTATATATTGGCAACAAAATATATGAAATTATCAGTGTCTTGTCATGGATCTCACCAGTGAAAGAAACTTGAAATCTGACAAAGAAACACTGTTTAGCCCATCCTTCAGTTGGCCCATCCCACATTCTTAAAAATGTCATTTAATTCCCTGTTCGGCAACTGAGGCGTTATCTGAAATGTACCCAATCTGTTGGATCGTTCAGACCTGAGAAGGTTGCTGAGATGAAACATACACCGCAGAATCAATCAGATGCCCAGATTTATTTCAGGAACGGGGGTGTATCTATGTCTCTCAGGAGGCAGAGGAGAGGCTAGTCTAAATGCAGCAGTCATGTATTTGCTAGTGCCCGTACCTCCCAGGTTTAGCCTTCTGCACCTGGTAGGAGTCAATGCTTTCCACCGAAAAGGTGGTTTTTTCAGGTCCAGCTGTTGGACTCAGTTGTTTCCTGTTACTTTTATTGGGTTTTAAGAAATGATGCTCCATCCCAGAGAAGTGGCATAGGTTTACCCATTCTTTCTGTAAGAGTCGTTCTACCAGTATGAGATTTTTGGAAGAAAAAGAGAAAGGTCTGAAGAGAGAACTGCAGCACTGCCTCCGTGCTCTCTTTTCACTGTCAGAGACAACACACTGCACAGCTTGTTTAAGGATTCTGGATAGTGTAGTCCCAGCAGACATTTCCTGTACTAAAATTTATTCTCATTAGAGTCACCAAAAGGGAGTACTCAAAACATTAGTTATCTGCACATAATCACTATATCACGCCATGTATCCTTTATTTTAATTCCTACTTGCTTGCTAATTACCCACCACGCTGAAGGTCTCACAACTGCTCTCCTTTCAGCAGCTTTGTTTGCAAAGTGTCTGGCAATAATCTCCCAGCAGTGCATTATCATGCCCTTTTCATCACACTATTTAATCAATAGGGTAATGACCTCATATAAGCTAGTTCCAGGACCTAGCCATGCCATGCTAAATAACTGAGACAAACAAAAGTGTGGGCTACGTGCCTTCTGTTGTACAAATCTGGACACCAATAATTTCTGCAATAAAATCTATTCTAATATACAGAAATTGGAAATTCTTCACATCTCTTGCCAGAAAAAAAAGGTTCTGCAGTACTATGGGGATATGACTGGTTTCTTTAAGCAGACATAATTGTAAAACATGTGTGTTCTTGGTCAAATGTTCATAGGAAGATTTATCCTGATAACACTGGAAACAACCGTTTCCCCCAGTACATCACGTCATCACTTGGAAGACTGAATGGTGACCATCACAGCTAATGGGATGAAATCACAGGCAGCGCACTACCAAAGGAGGGGTTGGAACGTTCTTTTCAAAAGCATTTCTGTTCCAGTGAGCAGAAGGAAAGCAGCTTCTCTCCATTTCCTGAGCTGTAAACTTACAAAGTGTGGTTTGCTTTGATTTTGCATCCCACGGTTGGATTATACTCTGTCTAATAAAGCACATGTGAGATGTGTTCAGTAATGTGAGAACTCTGGAGCATATGTAGCATCACTCTAGTGTGGCAGTTCTCTCATCCAGGGGAATGGGGGTGATAAACTGGGGCTGTCTGCTCCTCCTAGCCATCAGTTTTTATAATACCAGTAAGAATCTCATTTTAGAAAGAGCTTCATCTTTCCATCCTTCCTTTTTTTTGTTGTTTTTTTTTGTTGTTGTTGTTTTGTTGTTGTTGTTTGTTTGTTTTTCCTAACTGAATAACAAAAAGGGAGAAACACAACTGCCCAGCTGGCACAGAGTGACTACATAACCCGTGCTTCCTTAGGAGAGCCAGAGCAAAATCCCCACAACAGCATGGAAGGGTCAGGCCATGCAAATAGGACGGTTGGGACAGAAAGGAGGTTTTCCTCATAGCTGTGGAAGGGTAATTCAGTGACAACTAAAAGCACAACAGGTAGGCACAAGGAGTATAAACGACAGTGTTGTGTTACCATGGCAGTATCACCGTGCACTGTTTTCACATGAACTGAGATGCCCCGAGAAACAGCGTGAAGGAAAAATAATGGTTCTTAATCCTGTTTTATCTCAAATATTAACTGAAGCCAACCTATTTCTACTGATTTACCTTGAGACGAATTTTTTACTGGAAATTTCTCACTGCACCAAAGCCACTTACATCTTTTTGGCACTTCCCTTTTAGGTGTGTTATGAAAATGACAATGTGCCAGTCATCCAAGCTGTCAGTACCAGCCAAAATCTGTTCTGAGGCAGAGCAATTTACACTTGGATGAACACCTCCCAAGAAGTGATCACATAAATACCTTCACATTGAGACGCAACTCATTGCTGGTTAGGTAACTCCTATAATGAGCGTCCAATCAGTCCCAAAGATCTGAAATGGCTTCAGTGCAAATGTTCTGTTAAGCTGATGAAGAAGCTGTTGTAGTGCTATCTATGCAGAGTGCCTGTGAAGCACTTGCTGTGTTACAAGATATTAGTTCTGGTGTATAAAACTGCAGTATGGAAAATATTCTCTAAAAACGACCCATATGACACTAGTTTGGCAAAGTAAGAACCTGAAAAAGCCAACATCCCCAGTCTCCTAATGAATGAAAACTCTTCCATTTGCCTACATGGTGATCTGGCCACTGCAAAACCATGATGTTTACGTCTGACTGATGCAGATGCAGAAGTAACGGAAAACAGTTGAAGCAATAAATGAGAAGACTGAATAAACAGAAGAAAGAAAACATCACATATCTCCAAGAGAGGTGAGCTACATCCAGCATAGGCAGTCACACTAGATGTTAACTGCTTCCCTAATATTTACTGGGAAACTCAAGAGTTACTCACTGTAAAATATCATCGCTAGGTAACATCAATCTTCCTTTCCACCCAAAATCTGTCCTTGGATTACCCAGTAAGAAGGACATGTCATTGACTTATATCTCTAATCCATCTTCAATGAAAATAAATGGTTCCTTCCTACGTGACACTGCAGCCACAATTTTTTTTTTTTTTTTTTTTTTTTTTTTAGGTACAGGAAGTCCTTATGCACCTCCTGAAACAAGTCACTTCTAAAATGGCAACGTATCTCTCCAACAGTAGAGCAGATGTGCTGGCATCAACTATGAGACCTACTGTCCTTCAGGTCAAAATCAAGCAGAAGGATCAAGCTAGACAGGACAGCACTGACTTGCCTTTACAGCTTCTTGTGCTGATACTTGAAATGCCACCAGCAGTTTTAGAGTTATCTGGTGACCTAAATGAACTCTCAGATGGAGTTTCAGGCTTTTGGGTAGTCTCCTTGGTTCAGAAAATCTCCATTGTGTACATTTTCCCGTATGGAATTTTTATGAGTTGGTGGCAGAAATCCTTATTTCAGAGCATATTCCTCATGAAAAATATATTACATTGGAAAAAAAAAAGTTGGAAAGTTTGCTATCCTTGTACTTCCTATGTGGCAAGAAGTGTTACTGCTTTCCCTTCAAACTCTGGAAGTCTCTCTGCATGCTGAAGTAAATGGGAGACTACGAACTCTTTGTTTACATTCAGATGTATTTCTTTTACAGAGGAAAAAAAGGAATGAAGAAGAACCAAAAAATGAGGCAACTTTTCTTCAGACATTTAAAAGTCTTCTGAACCATATGAATTTAGAAAACAGAAACACTTAATACATTTATGAGAATTTTCATTCAAACTCCTGAAAGAAGAAGGCAAAATAACCCCCCATCACTGCCAAGACAGCAGGAATGGGCCACATGGGTGCTATGGTCAAGACTTCTGAGTTGTAAGAGAAGGCTCTAAGTCATCCTCAGATCTATCCCTGACTGATCCAGGAGAGCTGATGCACCTCATAGAAAAGCTTACCTGATTTAGATGGGATGAAAACAAATGAACAAAAATGCCCGAGACATCACTGCAATAGATTTTTCACTATTTGGATGTGTGTCAATATTAAAGTGGAAAAAGTAGGAATTTGATAGAAAGACCTGATAGAAAAGGAAAAGAGGCATATAAGTGATAACTAACCCGATAAAGAACTAAAAGGGATAATATAATTAAAGCTGATCCATATGGGTTTCTGGAAAATAGATCTTGTCAAGCTAACTTGATATCGTATTTTGATGTGATTACAAACGGGACTGCTAAAGGCAACCATCTTGATGGATGCCTGTATGAGAACTGGCTTTGGAACACACCATACTTGGACCAAAAAGCTAAAAAGCATAAAAGACAAGAAATCTGTATGTTCCCATTACAGCCTGTGGAGACAAAATGGTATTTTTGGAAAGAAATTTATGACTCTTCACTCAAGTTTACTATATCTTCCTGTAAAGGTCTCCATCCCTCTCCATTTATGTTAAGCACTTAGAAAGCTACCAGCGACTAGAAGCTAATTTTTGGGTGGCTAGAATTAGACGCAATGAATCAGAATGGTTTCTTAAAATACTGTAAGCCATCATTGTATGACCAGGGAGTAAGTCACTAGTATCATAATTGGTTACCGGCTGATGGACTGTTTCTTTCTTTCTTGTTAAAAAAAATCATTTTCACAATATTTAAAGTGAAAATGGAAAATGGTAAACGATGAAGAAGACAGCTTAGTTAGCTAAGAGTAACCAAATGCTACGCACTTAAGTATAGTCAGCAGAAGGCCATGGATCTAGGAACAACAGTAATGAGACAGACTTCACAACGGAAGACTCTACCCTGAGAAAAAGAGATCCCACAGAGGAATGAAGGATTAGAGAACAAAAGCCATAGCAAGTAACCAGATTACTATGAATTTCTAGTGTGGTGCAACAACAAAAGCTACTATGCTCGCCAGATGTACAAACAATAACAAAGACAAATACAAATACAGAGGCTACGTTATCTTATTTGCCAAAAGTGAAACAACTAGTAGTTTGATTGGGTTCACAGCATTGTTTTAAGAAACACTGTGAAGAATTCCACAGATTCTGAGGAAGCCAGAACAATTACAGTATTAGGAAACATGTCCTATTGCAAAAGACTCAAGGCACAAAATCAATCAACTTATCAAAGAGAAAGTTAAAGAATGATTTGATCACAGTCTACAAGTGCTTAGCACAGGGAACAAGAAATTGAAAATAGGGGGCTCTTCAAACTAGCAAGCAAAAGCAGGATCCAAGGGCTAGAAGTTACAGCAAATTCAGTCTAAAAAGGAGGTGTAAATTTTACGCAGGCAGGGAATGACTTGACGTAACTTGCCAAGAACTGTGATTTATCTACCAGCATTGGAAAATATATTTTAATCAACTGCTGGCCTTGTTAAGAAGCGTACACTTCTATTTCTAAGCTTATTACTATATTCATTCTGAGAATCTCAGAATATTTTTCTGGAGAAAAAAGAATTAATGTTGTAAGCTGGGAAGCGCTCACTGTGGTTCCATATACAGCCAAGAGATAGCATTTCCATATGATGACCAAGTCTCAGACCATCTCCTGTGAAGCTTGCCTAACTAATGCACCTTCCTACTACTCCATACTATGCAAATCTTTTGATTAATGAGCACTAACTCAATGTAGATTGCTCTAAAATTACGAAGCAGGAAGAAATCATAATTTGCAATTATCCTTTGCAGAAATACTTCAGTACAATACTTTAGAGCCATTTTAGGTGTACTATTGTTTTCCGAATGTAAAGGTAAAACACAAATCACAATATGGTAAAGATCTCTTAGTAGGCAATTAAAAATTAATCAGCTAATTAGATCAAATGAACGAGAAAATAAGGCTCAGGAAGACATCCATTCTAATTAACATAATATTAACCTACAAAAGACTTGTTCAGATAAAAAAAAGAGAGATCATCTTTATTTCAAATACCAAACCAATCAATAAAAGGAAACAAACAGTTATTTCTTACCTTGTTACCCCCATGACCAAAGCCAAAAGGAAATGACAGTAATAGTGAGTCAACTGCCTGAGCAACTGTATTTATTTCTTATTTCTAATCTTGTTAACTATTTGAATCCACAATTTGAACTATCTTGTATTCAATTTATGGAGATTCTACCTATATTTTGCCTCTTCTGTTCTTGCTGTGTCTCTCAAGAATCTCCCAGGTACTTAAAACTGAAGAGACCCAAACTCCCACCCAGATTTCTCCTCAGCTAGGTGATTCCTAACTAAAGCACAGGACTTTACTGTGGAGATGGAGGATGTTAAAATAAGAAGAAAGTGGAGAGATTCTTAAGTCTATGTCAGGGACGATAACATATACTCTCAAAGAAGGAAATAACATTATAGGACACCTTATTGAATAAACCTGACTGGTTAAGCGGAAAGGCTCAGGCAATCAGACAAGGAATTGGGCATGGTTGAACCTAATTAGATAAGATTGCATAGATTAGAAATATCTGCAATTAAAGGACAGTTCCTAAAATATTATTTCAAATGTCAGATTACTCCAGCTATAACTGACCATCCCGACCTTCAGTTGAGAGCCACGGGACGTGTGTCACAGACTTGGAGCTCACTGGGGAGTTTGCAGTTGGAGAGGACCTTGCCTCCCAGTCACTGCAGTGTGGCAGCTGCATGGAGGGCTCCCAGCAGAGCCCACTAGTTCTACATTGTGCATCTCCTCACAGATATCCCATAAATTACCCAGGTCCAGCCCGGGCTAACACAGCTCCCCTGCCTGTCCTGGGACTCAAGTGTAGTTTGAGACTAATCTCAAACTTTCTAGGAGCTGCGTGGAACTCACTGCACACAGGCCAGGCTGGATCAACTGCATTATTTACTTCTGCAGAAATAAATAAAAACCTAGGAGGATGTAATGGTTTAGAAGCAGGTTGTGCAAACCAATTCCACAATGAATGTATTTCACTTTGATCACCCCTTCCAGCCCATAACAGAATTGAGGCAGTATTTTGTTTTGCAGAAATTAGTACCTTCAAGACCCGCAGTGGATTTATTATTTCTGCTAGAGCTTGCACTTTCTTTCTGATCCACTGCTGTAAAATCCAGAGGGACAGAACAGCGCAGAAAATTACTGCGAAGATGTAGTGTGACATAGGAAGAGTCAGACGCGTTATGTGTGAACAATATGACAAAAGGCAGAGCCATCTGAAAATAAATGAAAAAATTAATAATCAAAAAGGGTGTCTAATTCTAATCTGGGTGTCTATTTGCTCACTCCATGAATTAGGACCATCAGGCCACAGCGTGTAAAGCTGGAAGGGATTCTGGGCCCAGAATTTCCTCCTGCTTGAGGAAATGCCAGAAGTGACCATTTTGGGAAAAGAAATGGGCCCACTCATCTCTGTGGTCACCACAGAACAAAACATTTGCTTGCTTCACTCTTGGAACCAGGGTCCCCAGCACAAGAAGGATGCAGAGCTGCTGGAGCAGAGTCCACAGAAGGGCAATGAAGCTGATCAAAGGGCTGCAAAACCTCTCTGATGAAGAAATGCTGAGGTAGGTAGGCTTGTTTAGCCTGAAGAAAGCTCTGGGGTGACCTCGTTCTGGCCTTCTAGTACTTGAGGGGAGCTTACATGCATAAGGGAGGCAGACTTTTTGCATGGTCTGATAGTGACAGGAAAAGGGAGAATGGCTTTAAGCAAAAAGAGAGGAGATCTAAGTTAGACGTCAGGAAAAAACTCTTTACTCAGAAGGCAGAGAGGCCCTGGCACTGCTGCCAGAGAGCTGTAGATGCCTCACCCCTGGAGGTGCCCAAGGCCAGTTTGGATGGGCCCTGGGCAGCCTGAGCTGCTGGTGGGCAGCCAGCCTGTGGTACGAGGTTGGTGCTGGATGGGCTTTAAGCCATTAAACCTAAGCTACTCTATGATTCTATGATACTACAGCTCCACAACCTGAAGCCAAACCTTCATATCCACCCCAAGATTGGTGTTGTCACAGCTCACACAGCACAGCAGACCCACATCGGGTATCAGACAGAGGCTGTAAATCCTTACACAGAGGTGACAAAGATCTCTGCTAAGAGAGAATGACTTCCAGTCACCCCAACATTAAAAACAGCAGCAGTATACACTGCATAAGAGTCCCACATACACATGGAACAGAGAGACTTCGTTGTTATACATTTCCATGTAAACTGTGGCTTATGCTTAATAAGATACAGGCTCAAAGGATAATGTAAAGGATTTATGAAACAAAAGCCTCAAAAAAAAAAAAAGAAAAAAAAGCACTTTGGTAACAGAGTAACATTCACTGTTCTATAAAGCTATGAACACTTGACATAAAATTATCCAGAAACTGCTGAGTGTGTTGGAGAAAAACAGAGAATGACTGTACTTGGAGAATTTCATAGTAGTTTGATCACTGATTCTTCAGTAAGCTGTTCAGGACTGCAGGCTAAACATTCTCCTGGAACAGATGTATCAATCAAAAGCTAAGCCTACTTCAAATAAATAAGCGGTGTCTATTTTCTTCTCCAGAATGCTTGATCAAAAAGCTGTCTTCTCTGGCCATTGGTTGCTTTGTGTTTGGGAGCTGCCTGAATACTTCACCGATTGACACTGTAGCACAGGAGAGTTTTAGCAAGCCTAGATCTACACATACAGGTCAGGTTTTGTCAGTGATGAAAGAAATCATCTACAGGATATAAAGTAGATTAATGTTTGTCAGGCATTTCAAACAAGCCAGAAACCTATTCTTTCCCGTTCTTTAAAGAATATACATATACATATATAACTTGTTTTCTTATAAGGGATAAAAAAATTCCAGAAACTAAGAGAGCAGAACAGAAAACCTATTTCTTACTCCTTGATCTCACCCTCACAATGATTGTCTTCACGCATAAACAAGATAGCAGAGGGCACATCTCAGCTGAGAGACCACTCAAGAGAATGTCCTCACCATACAGTGAACAGGCATGAGTGAAAAACAGCAAAAGGCTCTGCAAGCTTGTTGGCAGCGGGACCAGGTGCAGCAAACAGGTGAGCAGATGGGACGTGGCTGCCTCAGCTCCTCATGGTTGTTCCTTGGTGCAAGCCCACACAGTGCAAGCCAGCACCACTCTGAGATGCCTGGATTACTGTACCTGTTCCAGGGAGAGCAGCCAGTGAGCTGCCTCTAGGCAGCCTGGTATTGAAGCTACCTGACCCAGCTGAGATTGAAAGCAGAAGTTCTGCAAACAGTGGTCTCTGCAGTCTTGCACAGCTAAGAAGCAGGCACTCGATGTATTTCACCCTGAGCACTGGAGAAGAGCTGTAGAATTAAGCCTACATTACAGCAAATACCCAAGCTGAGGTCCTCCCAGTGGCTATCACCAGCTTTCTGTAAGGGGCATGAACTTCTCTGGCTCTCTACAGACCTCTGCAGCTTATAGCCTGTTCACTCCCTGACCTAGTTCTTCAAAATGGCTGGCCCGTTTTGGCTGACAATTTCCTTTAAATGCCCAGACACCAAGCAATGGAAAATTTCCTTTAAATGCCAGTTAATGAGCAATGGAAAATGTCATCACGATGAAATTATGCAGGTACTTAAGTACTCTGCTGGATCAGGCCTTTGTGAGCTACGTTATACTCTCACATCTGACTAGATGTTCTGAGTGTGATAAATAAAATCAGACGAATCTCTATGATAAAAGAAGAAAAAAGGAGATGCATGTAAAAAATTTAAAGCTTCTTTGGTTCTTGGTTGGCATGGAGGAAAGAGGAAAAGAATGCAAAATCATAAACTAGGCTATGCTTGTGTAAATTACTCTGACATTTAATAACTCTCTACTAAAAATTCTCAAGCAAGGCTACTTCAGATATTTTTAAGGTCATGTATCATTTACTGTCTAGGTCAATTTATGCATCAGCGAAAAGGGCTGCAAACCCTTCTGGACAGCACTTTAAAAATAAAGGTATATGTAACTGCTTGGGCCATATTTTCCTCACCAGTTTCTGCTCTCTGAACATTTCACCTTGGAAAATTAAAGTAATAAGTGAAGTCAGTATGATATTTCAAGGCAAGCCAAGGACAAGCTTTATAACCGTGCTATCAAAATGCTATTAATAAAAGCAAAAATACACGCACGATGCCTGCGTCCCCCCATGGATGGAAAAAATTATTGTCCATTAAGTTAACATTTCAGATACCCTCTCAGTTTTTCCTAAGGTCCCAAAGACGGCAACAGAACACATATCTCTTTCAGTGAACTTGTGTAAAGTATCTGCTGTCATGTACTGCTCTGTTTTAGTAAACACTCCAAGGCTTCTTAAGAGAATATATGGATGAGTAAGATTTCTGGGGAGGAAAAAGGGGTAGAAAGTTGTAGCTAGAATTTTCTATTTTCACTAAAAGTTTTATACCAATGTCTTAGTTTATTTCTCTTTGGGTCCAGAGGGTTGTGGTTATCCATGTGTCTTACCTTAACCCTTTGACTTCTCTGTACAGTTTCCCTCACCACAGCATCCAGCAGCTCCACGCTTATTCGCAGGATAACCAAAGAATGGCTTAGGGTGGAAGGGGCCTTAAAGTCCACTCAGATCCACCCCCCTGCCATGGGCTGGCTGCCCTCCACCAGCTCAGGCTGCCCAGGGCCCATCCAACCTGGCCTTGGGCACCTCTAGGGTTGGGTCACCCACAGCTCTCTGGGCAGCAGTGCCAGGGCCTCACCGCCCTTCTCAGTAAAAAATTTCCACCAAACATCTAATTTAGATCTCCTCTCTTCTAGTTTAAAACCATTCCCACTTGTCCTATCCCTATCAGCTCATGCAAAAAGTTGGTCTTCTTCCTGTTAATAATCTCCCTTCAAATACCGGAAGGCTGCAATGAGGTCTCCCCAGAGCCTTCTTTTCTCCAGACTGAGCAAGACCAGAACCCATGCTGCACCAAGCACTACTATCTCCTTCTGACAGATGAGAAGCCAGATATAGCAGGGCACGTCTACATGGCATGAAGCAGCGCTGCACAGGAACATCCAAGCCAGTTCTGAATGAGCAAAGCTGCTTGGGAGACTTCAGGCACGTAAGTCACCTCATTCAATTCCCCTCTGCTCATCTCCCAGCATCCCTGAGCCATACTCTGCAGAAATACAAAGCTCAGAGCAGTCTGCACCATGCAAGGAAGCGTGGCCAGAGGCTCTTGATCTCAGGACCACTGAAATTTGTTGAAGATGTCTGCAGAACTGTAGACCGAGTGGAGTCATGCTATAAAGCCAGACACATTTGCCTTTGGTAGACATTTGCTTCTGCACTTTGTTTTTGTACACAACCAAAGAAACAGAAGGATTCTGACAGGTTCAGAAAGCCCATGGCTTTCCTTGATGCCTGCCTTGCCAGAAGTCTAACCGCAGAAGCAGAGGAGAGACTGTGACCTATTTATCGAATTTCCTTAGGTACACCACACAGGCTACATAATCTCTAACTGCTCCTTCCCTGGGAGAAAACACTTGATGTTTAAAATACTGTGTAACTGTATTGGGTTGCAAGTTTTTACCCAGGCCACTTTTTAAAGCAGACTGCCCAAGGAGCAGATGGCTCAGCAAGCTTTTGTTGTCACCTGGTCTCAAGTGCTCAAAATGCACGCATACACACATGCAAGAAAGACATGATAACGCAGATTGGGGTAGAAATTAGGGACAAGATAGTTCACTTTGAGAATGTCACAAGGCATCTAAAGAAAGAAAAAAAAAAAGACACCATTTGTCAAAACAAATCAATTACTCATAATACCTTCTGTTTTCTGACACATCTTGATATTTTCGTTGAAATCACTACCATTATTTTCCCTTTTTCTCCAGTTCTAGCAAACATGAATGATGAAGCATGAGAAAAAGTCACTTTTCTCTGCTAGTTGCATTAACTCAAAGAATGACACGCTTTGTAAAACCTCACTAACGCTGCATACTCTTCCCAACGCAGAAAAAAAAAATGCTCACTTTAAAGCTCTGTGCTCAAAGGATTTTAGAGAGAAGCATTTCTTCCCTCATATTTACAGCATTCTAATTACACTGATCAGTATTTCTTGGGGAATTTCTCAGATCTTCCACGTCTATTTCATTCCTTTTCAGAACTCCCTTCATAAAACACAGTAAAAAAGCTCCCAGGCAGTTGATAGAACTATCAAGAACGGAAGGAACTTTATTGTTCATTCCCTCTCCTCCATTATTTATCCTACTTGAGGTGAAAGTAGGACTCACAACTGCAGCAGCAGGAGTTTGCTGCAAGTCCCTGGAACACAGCCTGCCCACAATTAGCCATTGATCCAGCTGCTCGTGCCATGACAAGGGAGTGTGTAAACTCCCTCCTCCTTGAGGCTACAGCTCCGCAGAGAAACCCTTCAACATCACAGGCTTCCACCACTAAATTTCTTAACTCAACAAATAGCATCAGCTCCAAGCTAAGTTCTAAAGCTGCAATGAAATAAATGCCCATTAAGAAAGCAGCTTTTTTTGGCATCACGTACCTGTTGAAGTTTTCTGTATGGTGCAGATTTGGGGGTTTTTTGGCCTCTTCTCGGTATCCATTTTACCTGGAAACAACAGGGCAATTTAAAGTGCACCACTATGGCATATGTGCCAGGCAAGCCATCTCTGTACCAGTGTCATACATCACAGCTTTTAACTACCATATTGCCAACCAGTGATGAAATATGCTATGCATACCATTACCATATGTTACAGCAGCGTGAGGCTCTACCCAGGCTGGTGTCAATATAAGGCTGCAGTCACATTCACACCCAGCAATGGATTTTGAAGCCTAATCCTACGTCTATTTTTTCAGCCTGGTCTCTGATTTACATTTGATGGGTACGACACCAGTGATTACCCAGAAGTTAAACTTGCTGCTATTAACTGTGATAGTTTAGCTCTGCGTGTTAACAGTTCCTCTGTTTCATACATACCGCCTAACTTTTTCCTTGTTAAAAACTCTTCCGTTGGCATTAATTACACCCACAAGGACAGAGAAGCAACAAAACATATTGTTTGCCCGAGGCCTCGGGTGGGAAGAGGCTTGCTTCCCAATGAAGGGTGTTTTGTGACTTCAAGACTCCTCAGACTGCTGATCATAGACCGAAACCCACTGCTCACAGCTCATAAATGAAGCGTGAGCCCAAAGTGCTCCAAACTGCTTAAATGAGAAGCAGGCAGGCAAGCAATACACAGGCAATTCCCTCCTCAGCCTATATGCTCGGTGGGTACGTTTATAGGTTTGCCAGTGCCTACACGTGCTTGCATTTTTAACTAACGATGTAACATCGCAGTCCCTCGGGAACATCACGTTCATTCTTCACCTACCAAATTTGGCTTCTGGCAGCCTCTGTTTGCCAGCCCCACTGCCCACGAAGGGATGGTACTACTTATTCCTGCCTGATTTTTGCTTTTGGGGTGGGCGCGGGGCCGCGCTCATCCCCTCACAGCTTCCCGCCCAGACGGGATGCGGGCGGGCGGGCGCGCGCTCGGCGCGAGCACGCTGCAAAGCGGCTGCAAAGCGGCCGCAAACCCGCCGCAGTTCCCCGCCGCATCCGCCGGCCCGCCCTCGCGCTGCGGGGCCAATGGCGGCCCGGCGCGGTTTGGCGACGGCCAATCGGCGTTGTCCCGGCGTGCTCCCCGGCAAAATGGCGGCGCCGGCGGCGGCGGGGTGGATGCGACGCCGCCGTAGCGTTTGCCATGCCTGGTAGCCGGCGGAGGGAGCCCTGCCCCAGGCTCATCGCCCTGCGGGGGCGGAGCGGCGGCGAGGACAGGCTCGGCCGGCGGCGGCGGCCGGCGGAGTGCCCCGCGGAGGAAGAGGAGGCGGCGGCCGGCGGCGGCGCGGAGGGTGGTGCGGGCCGCGGCCTGCCCGCGAGGGAGGCGCCCCGGCCGTCGCCGGAGGCGGCGGTGCGCGGCGCGGCAGGTACGGCGGGAGTCGCCCCCGCTCTGCCCGCCCGGGTGCGCGGGGAAAGGGCTGTAGGTGTCCGGCGAGCAGCTTCCTGTGGAGGGCAAAGCCCGTGAAGAGGGGCCCGGCAGCCCACGGTGGGAACCGCAGCGTAAAGCAGTTCGCAGGGCGCTCCTCGCGTTGGGATGGCATCTTCTAGAACTTCTGTAGGCCTACGCGGCGGCGGTTTTGTATCTGAAGGGCAGGGTGTGCTGCTGAGGCAGCTGGGAGCTGTTGTGCGCAGCTGCGTCCTTGTTGTTATCAGCCCCACCTGGAGAGACACAGTGCAGGGATGCGTGGATGGTGCACCTGCAGGGTGTTGTGACCCAGAGCCTTTCAGGGGCCCCTGGGAGTTTTGACCCAGACCAGTCTGGGTGTGAGACCAGAGCGAGGCAGAACACAAAGCATTTTCCCCTGTAGGTCTACATAGCATTTCGTTAACACAGTATTCCCTCAGGTAAGAATACAGGCAGTCCTCATACTTAATGTTAGATGCTGGGCATCCGGCTGTCAGCATCATGTCATCTCTCTGTGATGTCACCATCTTGTACTGCATTAACTGCAGTGGAAAGAACCCATCCTGTAAGTAAAGAACCTTGACGACTGTGAGCTTTGTTTTGATTCTTCCTAAAGCATCTTCTCTGTGCCTCGCCCTGGGTCTAAGTTGGATTCTGAGTTTCTTCTCCTTTGTGTTATTGTTTAATAAGGATCTCCTTTCTGTTTACACAGAGCCATGTTTACATAAAACTCCAAAGAGATCACTGAGTAGGAAATCCAGAATACCTACCTTCAGCTCACCAGTTAATGACAGTGATATACAGCAAGAAATCTTTTGGGATCCTCATTCACCAATTGCACATGGACTAGGTAATATTAACAAAATTCAGATTTCAGTATGCCTGTCAAGGGAATACAATTGCAGTGTATTAGAAGAAGGGGACAGACTCTTCAGCAGGGTCTCTTGTGATAGAACAAGGGGAAGCAGTTTCAAACTAACAGATGGGTGTTTTAGACTGGACATAAGGAAGAAGCTTTTTACAGTAAGGGTGGTGAGGTACTGACACAGGTTGCTCAGAGAGGTGGTGGCTGCCCCGTCCCTGGAGACACTCAAGCTAGGGCTGGACAGGACACTGAGCACCTGATAGAGCTGTAGGTTTCCCTATTCGTTGCAGGGGAGTTGGAGTAGATGGCCTTTAAAGATCCCTTCCAACTCATGATTCTGTGATAAAAGTCCACATTTATTGGAAAAATGCCCCTTCTTGTTCATCATGACAGCACCTGCTGAGTCCAGAGGTGACTGGTTTGATTTTACTTTTATTAAAATCCCCAAAATTCCTCAGTATAGTGCTATACCAAGTTCTGACTTCATCGAGTGTAATTTGAGCTATAATGAACTTCATAAATTGTGAAGTTTTGCCATTTTTAAAAGGTTTTTGTATTATTATTTTCGTAGGCAAAGGAAAAACCAAACAGCTTACCAGTGGATGTGCAGTAGAAATTTCAGAAATTGTTAATAGGATTGCTCCTCAGGTAATCGTTGCTTTCTAAAACAATGCTCTGTATACTCAGTACTGAAACAGAATAGTGCTACAGTATTCACTTCTACTGAAGGCTCCCTTTTACTTACAGTAGTCTAACGTACATGGCAAGAAGTATGCAGATAACTAGAAACATGTTTATAAAACTGGATTGAATTATAATCATAAGCTCAACATTTGACCATTAAAAAAACAAGATGTATGAAGAAAGTGGACTAGTTGCAGCTGCATTTAGGAAGGTCTACTTGCGGAATGCAGCTTATTGCCCCTGATCTTAGGAGATTTATTGTGGTTTACTTATCCTTAATCACTCGTGCATTAAAAGGTATAGTTTCTTCACATACTGGATTTACTTGGCAACGTCTGACTCAGATATCTAAGAGAGGCTGCGCAATGATATAAACACAGTAAAGCTGCATCATTATTCTAAGTAATTTGCATTTTTTACCCTGAGATCCATGCTCTTGACGTCTCTTTCTGGCTGTGAAACTGGCATTCGCAGCCTGCAAAATGAAAATAAGATAGTCTTTTAATAGGAGTCTTGTTGTTTGCATTTTACTAGATGCAAGAAGAGAACTTGTCATTCCTAACACAGTCAGTAGAATTTGGCTTGCCAAAAATGCCTACTTATTTGGCAGAGCCATTTAAATGTATTTGCTTTCTTAAATATTTGTGAGAAAGTAGAATTAGAAAATCATTGATAAGGGATGTCACTTCCTTTTAAATGATTACAGTCCTTATAATGACTGTAGATATCTTACTGGGTTTGCTAATATCTCTTGCTTGTGTTCTTTTTTTCCTCAAAAAATAAAACATATTAAAAACTACCCTGGTAGTCAGTAAAGTTCAAATTACCTTTGCTGACTTACATGCAGTAATTCCTCACGTTCATTGTACCACTGCAGTAGTGTATCTCCTAGATTTAGGAATTCAGATCCCAGCCTGAATGTTGAAGCTGTAAAACAAGCTCATTCAGTTTCTAAACATCCTTTATTGCCGTTTAAACTTATTTTCTGTTTTCCTTCTATGTAAGAGTTGTAATGGAAGAAGTCAGGTTTTTTTTTCCAGTAGCCATACAAAATATGATGTATTTCAAATTCTCTGATCTGTTAATGCTGCTGTAAGTGCATGAAGATAAGGGTATCTCAGGTAGCTCCTTGCTTGTGTACTAACGCAAATGAACTAAATCACGGCTTGTAATGTGAATATTGCTGATTATTCGTAAACCTGATGGGGGAAGCAAATATAGAATTAGATTTGAGCACCAAACTAAAATTCAATTATTTTAATTGAAGTTCCTGCTTTAAACTGATACAATTAAACTGATACAACTATCAGTTGACAGTGTTGGAGTAATCTTGCTTAGCTTGTATTGGTTTAGCTCCTATCCTTGGCTTTCAATAGATTTGATCCAATTTAATTGGTTTAGTAACTTTTTAACTAATGCAAGTTGTGTGTCTAGTCAAATCTTTATCTGAAATCAAATTGCTAAGCGTTACAAATCTAATCACGCAGGATGAAAAAGCAGCCTGTAATGAAGACTCCCTTCTAGGGACGTGGATTGGTGAGGATGCTATTCCCTGCACACCTGGAGTAGTAAAAGTGCGAGCCAGGACAAAGTTATGTTGTACAAGGTAAGTCAGAGTTTTGCCTTGCCCGTTGTAGCTGGGTTTTCGTGTAGAAAGGGTATGTGGTGTTTCAATATGTATAGTGAACCATGTAATTGCATATTAGCATACAGAAAGATTTTAACTTTGCAGTTGCTATCTTTTTAATGGGGTGGTTATCTCTGGGAATTATCTAAAGGATTGCATGCATTGAGAGCAGCAGGATTCAGTCATACTCTCAGTAACTGTTAAACTAGAGAATAAACAACATATAGGGTAGCTTAGCTGAACTTGGCAAAACTTTCTCAATAGGTCTGATCCTCTTTTCTATTTTATTTTACTTTTCTTTTTTATTCGTCTAGAGATCTTAAAATAAAAAGTCCTGAAGAGGAACTCATGAAGTTGGCCAAGGAATTTGATAAAAATCTGGTAGAGCTAGATGCTGTTCATGAAGAAGAGAAGCTTAGTCGTGGCTTTATCCAGACTACCTCCGAGTCTTTAAATAATTACAAAGCTGAATTAAAAATCAAGAACCTGAAATCACTCCTTGATGAAGTTTCTGCAACAGGTACTGCTCTGTCTCTGAAACCAGTTGGAGAAAGCACTGGCATCCCTACAGTAGAGTCTTGTCAGTCTAGCAGTCAAAAGTCTATAGACCTTGAGGCTGAAATAGCCCTTCATGCTCTTTTTGATTGTTCTACCCAGAAGTGTAGTGGACAGTTAAGCCAAGGGCTGTCAGGTATTTCTCTAAATAACAGTTTCTCTGAAAACAAAAGTATCTTGGAGATTGACCACCTCCCTGAGCAAATTAAAAATGTGCAAAATGGTAGATCAAGTACATGTCGAAAAGATACCCTGCATGGACTAGGAAGTGTGAAACAGACTTTTCCAAAAACTGATACTCACACACTGACAAAAAAACATTCTTCTTTGAAGACGGAATTGCTGGTCTCCAGTAAGCCTGCTGGAGTAGTTAATGATGATTTTGATGACTGGGATACAGATTTTTTGGCGGATGACTCTTTTGTGATGCAAATAACTCAAAATCCCGAGTTGATAAATGTTGAAGAAGCTCCACCGATTCCTATAAATCCATCTGTGCAGGGCCTCAGTGACGCCAGCAGAACAAAGGAAAGAAGTAATTCTAGTTCAGTAATTTGTTTGGAGAGCGCACACAAATCTAACAGTTTCCAGCCTTCACCTTTGAAGCATCCCAGTAAAAATGCACAAAATGTTGCAAAATCTCTTTCTTTACAAAAGCCATATAATAAGATGGAAAACTCAAAGATGGCAAACGTGGATTCTGCTTGGAGGAGTGCCCCCAACAACAATTTTAACTGTATTCCTGTTTCAATGCAATCTCCAGTGAAGAATGGAAATGGAACTGTTGAGCCTATAGGTAACCTTGTTCCTCTTTTTCCTTCAAGGTCTAATTCCCGTAGACCACAGACTGAAAAACCTGGGAATAGCACACATGTTATTTTCCGTGAATCAACCAGTGTTTCTACCAGTAAGAAACCTAATGATCTAATCAAAGCAGTTAACCAGGTCAATACAGGTCACTTAAATCCAGCTGAAATACCAAAGAAACGTCCTCTGTCATTTGATGACTGGAATGAACCAAAATTTTCTGATGAGGTTTTAGACATGTTTTGTGAGTCTGATAGTCTTTGGGATGCGAACTGTGAGGACGATGAATTATTGTATCAGGTATGTGATGATGTAGAAAAGCAGACCCAGAACCAGGATGCTAAGCAAGGAAGCGAAAGAACTAAAACGATGCAAGGAGCCAGTATTCAATCCAGATCAAATGCTGATAGTGGCTTTGCAGCATCTAAGCAAGGACTATCTGATCACCTCTTGGCACAACAAAGAAACGCACAGCAGGACGGTCATTCACTAGACAACCTCTCTAGGAACTTCTCAAGGGTTACACATGGGCTGACTGCAACCGGGCATGTAGCAAACTGTAAAAACGTACTGAGTCCTCTAACAGTGACCTCTGGTACTTCAGTGGAGAGTAAATACACACTGTCAAAAAACTATCATCAAGCTGCTTCCGAAGATTCTAGAAGGAATACTTCGGGAAAATGGTACAGGTCAAATTCTGTGCCAGCAAAAGAAACTAGTACTGAAGCAAGCCCAGCTAATGCAATAAACATTTTTTGTAGCAAAACGTTAGAGAGCCAAGATGTTTTGTATAGTACAGGAAAGATGCCAAATAACAGTTCCGGTAACAGCATGTCTCTTCTGCCTTCAAAGTTTAAGTTTCGAAAGACTAACAGTTCTCAGAGTGCTCTTCATGTAGGGCCTGAAAATCCAGGGAGTCATTCTGGGATTGGAATTGCTCTTCAGGGCTTGGAAGGAAGGAAGAATCAGGTGGATGTGACCTTGCATAGCAAGCCTGAAAATACAAAACCACCGTTCAAGAGGCACCTTTCAGAGTCTCTTGCATTGCCTACATCAGGTGCGTGTCTTAGATATTGAATCACTGCTGAACTGCTTTTTTGTTGTTATTTTTTTCCTCCCTGTGCTCAGAAAGTTACAGGATACATTTATACCATGTTTCAATATTCATCCGTTCAGTTCAGGCATTAGTAAATGTACTAATGAGGATTCGGAAGTTGTTTTCTCCAAACTTAAAACTGTCTTGACACATTTCTTGAATTCCTGTAGTTAAGGACTTCTCTTTCCTAGTTTTGTTCCGCCTCTCAAAATGCTTCATACTCCATAAACACTCAGAACCACTAGAATCAGGTATACTCTGATGGCAGCACTCAGCGTAATGTACTCCGAGTTGCTTTAAAGCCATTTTGGTACACGGTAAGTGCTGTAGTGCAAGTCAGTGCTTGAATTAGTGGTACGTTTTGAAAAAACATTAAAAATTATTTATCTCAGCCATGATTTTAAAGCCCCAGTTTATGGTGGGGCAGGGAAAAGGCAGCAAATGATACAGAATGCCAATTTCTTTTTATTGTATGCCTGGAAATTGGAACCTCGAATCATTCTGAAACCTAGGCGTGTATTGTTATTTGCTCTGTGACCAGAATTGCCAGTGAAATATTCCTTGTGCAATCAGCCCAAACACTAACGCTTCCTTTTATTTACCCTCCCAGACAGTCACTAGACTGGTCCATTTTGAAGTGGTCTGCAATATTCTAAGCACTGTTACTCACTAGAGAAATGTAGAACCAGCCAAGTTTCAGTCAGTCCTCATTTTCACTTGACCTAATTGCTTGGTAGAGTATTTATTAGTATTAATTTTGATAAAACGGGCCTTTTGAAGTGTACTACATCAACCTCAATTGCTAAGAAGTGCTGTTATAAAAACCAAAAAGTAATTCCTGGAAACCATCAGCCGACATTATGTAAAGAAACACTATTTTATCTTTTCTGTGCCCAGCAAAGAAGTAGAGAAATGGAAATAAACCATTTTGGATGGGAGGGGGGGAGAGTTAAATAGTCATCCTGCAGAATGCTTTAGAGAATATATGTATGAAATAGAAAGTGCCCTCTTAGCTTAGATTTAATTTCCAGAAAAACAACAAAACTTTCCTCTTATCTGAAGCTGTTGGTGAAAAGACCTTGCTGCAACGGAAGGCTGGGCATTAAACATAACGTGTAACGGATATCTGTACATCATCATCTTTTTTTAAGAATCAATCATTAAGAACCTCTGTTTTGTTTATCCAGTCTGGAAAACTACTTATTAAAAATACATTAATTGGAAATGGGTGCATAAAAATGGTAGAATTCTTGACCTGAAGAATGATGGGAGTCTTCCTGTTGGCTCCAACGAGGTCAGGATTTTATTGTACAGGAATTTATAGTTCTGTAACACAACGTATAAAATATTACGTTTAGCTATCATGTTCTTGTCTCCTTTGCCAATTTTTATTGCTCCTTTTGACCTTTTTTCAACCTTTCTGGTTTTATTTGTGTGACGCCTGTACTATATCTGACCCCTGTGTCTATGCCATCTCGATGTCCATCTCTCTAACTCACTAAATGGCAGAGCCCTTTTCATTCCGATAGCCTTAATTTTCTTAACCCACTGCCATCTCCTATGTTGACTCCTCGTGTCACAAGGTTCACTTGAAGGGCAGCCAACTAAAATTTCCTTGAAGCAAACGTCTGCACCCCCTCCCAGTACCTTCCTTGTGAGGTAGTAATCAGCAGCACTGCAAAGGTCATGCATCTTATCCCCCTTCTGCCCTGGGGACAAGATAGATGGGCTTGGGTGCCTGGCATGTCACAATAGTGTGCTCTTGCCATGCGTCTTCAGACACTGGAAACAGATAAGTTAAAATACATATTGGGGGGGAAAAAAATAAAAATAAAAAAAAACCTTACAGGGTCCCAATACATGTTTTTTATTTACAGTGTCTGTGGTGGAACAGAAGCACAGAAAATGTTCTCAAGAAGAAATTGAAAGAAAAAAACAAGAAGCTCTTGCACGAAGGAAATCCAGAATGCAGGCGTGCTTAAAAGATGCTTCAGTTTGACTGGAGTTACTGAGTTCTTGGGAGGACAGTGCCGTAACAGTGGAAGACATTTTAAACTGTGCTCGCAGTTGCTGACAGCAAGCTTTTCCTATTTCTTGATGTAAAAAAAGATCTTGATCCTGAACCGTAACTAATCTTCGGGTGGTATTTAGTCTTAACTAAAACATACCTGTGGGAAATGCGTAGTCCCAAACTACCCTCGA
>PPHD01008367.1:0-21861 GCA_002909625.1 Bambusicola thoracicus | reverse complement strand
GGTGACTCCATCTCAAACTAAAAGACTCAAAACAATTCCCATTCTGTGGGATGGCATGGAATTCCATCTGTGCTTTAGGTGAAGAAATGGCCGAGCAATTCCTCCTTTCTCCCCAAACAAAGAGATCTTAAGGAGCAGTCCCTTCAGAAGTCCTCTTTTACCAGGGGAGAATCACTGTTTCACAGCACACCAGGTGATTAGAGACCCCCTTAGGGACCAATATTAAGAAAAGACAGGATTTACAAACCACAGTACAAGAAACCCCTAACTTACCTAATCTCTCCCACATTAAGTGTTTAAAAACAATCAGCAGCAGCACTTACAGGTGGTTTCCTGGATGCTGGCTGGATCACTGGCATCTTCCCCATACAACGCATACACTGCAATGGAGTACTCAGTGCTGGGTGACAGCCCATCCAGCAGGACCTCGGGCTCAGCCACCTTAACCTGTCACAGGGAGAAGTTCAGGGAGACATTTCAGTTCTGGGTACCCCTCAGTCCTGAGGAACACTTCACTTCTAGGACACCCTTCCATTCTGGACTGCTCTGTAACACCCTCTGACCACTTGGACACGGGCTTTGCACTGTCAGAGCTTCTCTGCCCCCTCCCTTCCTCCCCAGGGGACACCGAGTATATTGAGGGGTCACACCACCTTCTCCCAAGGCCCGCAGAGGTGTATCTCTTATACCAAGGTGATGCTATTATTCTGGGTTGGATCAGGGTACCTGAAGTAAGCTCAAACAAGTCATTTTTGTAAGGAAAATATTGAGATTTTCCCGGGAAAGACACTATGATGGAAAGATGAGTATGGATGTAAAAAAGCAGAGTGGCTTCCACTACTGAAAATACAAAGCTGGGGGTTGATTTCTGATAGTGGGATCCAAAATATTAAACGCTTGGTGAAAGATCCCCCCCCAAAAAAGACAACAGAGCAGGAAGCTTGCACAGTTCTCTCCCATTTTCAGCCATCCTGCAGCACTCAGAGTGTGCACAGGGTGCAGCATCCCTGCATGGAAGGAGCTTCAAGAAAGCAAGGTTTTAAGTGAGAGACAGTGAGCCTCTTTTCCTCTATGGCCTGGGAAGCTTGTGTGAGAGCTGCCTGCTGCAAGCAGGGCCATAGCAGCAGGGTTGCTGCCACCTGCTGCTAACACTGCATGGCACAGCCCTCCCTGCACAGCCTGCTTGCTGCCTCCTCAGTGACTTCCAGGAGTCTGCATGCAGCAGAGCTGAGGTTTGTAAAAGGCTGGGAACACTGTAATGCCCATACTTCTGACTACTCGTTGAAATGTTCCCATTTTGAACTTTCACTTTAAAATGTTCACATTCTGAACTTCACCTTAGAAGTTTGTAAGGATTTTCCACTCATCTGGCATTGCTTTATTTTTATACAGTGCCACAGCTCTCTTTTTAGAGGTCAGTGAAAGCTGCCCTAACAAACTCTCAATCAACATGTAAAGATAAGCAAAGCAAAATTATTTCTATGCAGCCTTGAGTTACTCTTGGGGCTGCAGAGGTGTGAGCTCAGCCCCTGGGCTGCCAAAGGTTTCCATGCTTCAGGTCTGCTCTGTATTATATTGTCAGAGCTTAACCCCACACAGAGAGACAGGCACTCATTTTGGACTCTTTTAACTGAGGAGAGCCCAGGCAAAGGAAAAGCAGTATTGCCACCATTCTCCTGGAGCTTACCTCTGTCGTATAGTCCTCTGCTCCGTCGGGGGCTGCAGAGCAGAGCACCAGGTACTGCGTGGCTCCCTGGGCTGCCTTCCAGCTCAGCCTGATGCTGTTGTGGCTCAGCTCGGAGACACGCAGGGAGCGGGGGGCAGACAGAGGCACTGGGAGGGAAACGTGGCAGAAAGACACCTTCAGCATGTGAGGTCTGCAGCAGCTCCAGCCCCAACAGGAGAGCTGGTTTTACAAGCTGGGGGACAGCCAACCTGCATCTAACACAGCCACTTGTCAAGGAATAGGACTGGTTCATTTGCAGCCCAAGGGTGGAAAAGGGACAAGGGTTGTAGGAAATTTCTGCTGGGGTGTGTTACTCCCATGGAAGGCTGAGCTCAGCATAGTGGTGTCACTTGCAGAATGTCATAGGTGGAATGGGACACTCAAGGATCTCCGGTCCACCCCTGCTGAGCCTAATTAGAGGAGGTTGCTCAGACCCTTGTCCAGCTGAGTTTTGAATGTCTCCAAGGGTGGAGATAGTTGCAGACAAACTGTCTGAAGCAGAGGGAAGGGGAATGTACAGTGCCAGGCTCCAGACTGAGGTGGTTGAAAGGGCAGGGCTATGTTCACCTCCCACAAACATGCATCAGAGGAATGTTCTCTACTCACGACATACATGTGGAGGTGACGCCTCTCAGCCCATCCCCTACGGCTGTGTCATAAATGGGAAACACTGACACCAGGTACTCCGTGTGTGAGGTCAGGTTGGAAAGCCTCAGAGAGGAGATGGCTCCATCCAAAAGCACCTGGAACACAAAGGAAGATGGTCAAGCCCAGGAGGTGCCAGCCACTCTCCAGCAAAGGAACAGTTGAAGCAGTCTTCCCTGGCAAGCATGGAGATAGGAGGCTGTCAGCATTCCTGTCCTGGAAGGACTGGATCTCTATAAGCACTTAGCACAAGACCCTGATCATGCTCTCACTGAAGTGAATGGAACAGAACACGATTCCATGATTGACAGTTTCAGTTGGAAGGGACCTGCCATGATACTCAAGCCCAACTGTCTTACCACTTCAGGGCTAACCAAAAGTTGAAGTGTATAATTAAGGACTGTCCATCAAGTGCTTGGATTTGCTTTTCTGATTCTATCTGTCAGAGATGAGCATCCTCCAACACCTTTGTGTACCTGTGTGTGTTCCTTGAGGTGCCTTAGGAGGAGATAACACTGTGCAAGAGAAAACTGAGTGGGTATGGCTTGCAGTAGTTCTAGCAATATAGTATTTATCCAGTTTTCTCTTCTGCCTTGCCATCCTGTCACCTCGTCACATTTGTACTCAGCGTTTAGTCTCCTTTCTGGCTTTAGCTCATACCCCATAGTCATTGCACTCCTACCCTCATCACTCTGCCTACCCACGTCTGCCTCAGTTCCCAGCCACTGACTGGCAGGCACTGCAGCCTTCCAACAGCCCAACAAATACCTCTTACCTCCTTGGGAGTGCCGCCCTTTGATGGATAGTACACAACCCGGTACTTCTTCGGTGGACTCAGAGGAGGACTCCAGGCCAAGTGCATGCTTTTAGAAGTCACAGCTGATATCTTAAGGTCTGTTGGGCTCAGCTGTGGACCTGTATTTGTAGGGATATCTTTCACAGCTCTACCTGGGAATTAAAAACACGGTTACTTCTCCTACCAAATATACTTTCTAGCTCATAAATATGACTGCCATTTTTTAAATCAAGTTGAAGTCCCCTTCCCTACAGAGCAGAGAAGCTGTTCCACACTGCTGTAAAATAAATATTTAAGAACTGAGCAAACAGAGAATATAAATACTCCATAGAGAATAATTTGTGCATTCTTCTGGTTGCTGGGAATATTTTTTTCAACAGAAATATGCATTTTTGCCTGAATCCAAAACACAACCCAGCTTTTTTTTCAGTTATGAAGGCCTGTCAGAATGAACCAGAAGTTATTTTGGCTTCTTTTTCTATGTAACCATCATTCTTTAGGCTAACCTAACCTGTAAAAAGATGTCCAATTACATCAAACAGGTACAAATTAACAGGAATGAATCAAATTACGTCCATGTCTACCCACAGAGCATTAAAATAAATGTATGCTTGAAAGTTTGTCTTTCCCCATTCTCCCTAGGCAAGTCTGAGAGAAGAGAGAGATGGAAATGTGTACGTGATATTTCTCCTGAGGAGCTAAGCTAACATCTGGAGTCGTTCTTCACTCTCTTGTACATCATGCAAACTGCCCTCCAGCAAAAAAAAAAGAGAAAAGAAATAGAGTGGTTTTGATTTGAAGATGCCTTGGAGATTACTTAAAGTGTGAGGAAAAAAAAAGATGTGTTTAGATGCTTTGCTGTCTCCTCTTTCTACTTCCATATTTCTTCCATACAGCTACTATATTCTCAGTTTAGCTCTTTTGCGCTGAATTCCTCCTGCTGATTGAAAGAAATGCAGAGAGAAAATGATTGCAATGCGTTGTGCACACAGGAGCATAACAAAAATGTAGAATAGAAGCCTCCTGTTCCCTACAATGCTAGTTATTGCCATGGAGTGATTTACAGCCACCAAGAGGTATCCAAGGTCCTGCTGAGGATGGCTGTTGCCTGTATTGGCAAGGATAAGAGCAGATACCTAAACCAAGAGCAAGAGAATGGAAACACCTGCAAGTCCCTCCATGGCTTCTTCTCAACAGCAGGGACTGAGGGTGGAAGAGCTGCATCCAGAGAGTCTTGTAAGCACCAAGATCACATCTGGACCTGGCCAAAATGTTGGCAAGGACTGTGTTCAGGCAGCAATAGCACTGAGCAAGGAGATCAGCACAGGTAGGAAGAGTCAGATGGTGCTGAGGAGGTGGTGGAACTCATGGAGGGAAAGGTATGAGAGAGAATGTTGAGAAAGGAGATTTTTAGACGGCAAGGAAAACTGATGTCAAGCGGGAGGAAGCTCATCATCACAAAGGTTTCCCTCACCTGCACTCTCCTTGCTGCTCCTCTCTTTGATCCTGGTGCAGAGGACCCGGGTGAGCCTGCCAACCAGGGAGCTGAGCAGGGGGAAGTCCAGCACGTTGTACACCGTCAGCTCCAGTGGCTCTGAGGCCACCTGCTTCAGCTCAGCCTCATCCGCGTTCTTCACCCCTACAGACAGCAGAGCACAGGGCTGAGGAAGCTCCTTGGAGAGGGCAATTTCTGTCTCCTGCTTGGATGTTGGTTGTGGGGATCAACAGCAGATAACTGATTTTGCTTTCCAGTGCTAACCTTTAGGCCATCTTAGCACTGCCCAAGTGAGGCAGGGGCCCTTCCACCTTTGCTCTTGTGGTGAGAACTAAGGTGTCCTGGGGATTAATTTGGTCTCAGGACCGAATTCCACAGCTGAGAATACTACTCTCATGGCACAGTTTGCTGAGACTGGCAAAGGTCTTTATAGACAGAAGGTATAAAATCTCTTGGAAATGAGTCTTTTTTTTTTTTCTTAACTAACAAAATCTCATTTGAAGACATTACCTGTGCTGAATAAATGAGTTAATTTTCGTCTCAGCCCCAGTGCAACACAATCCTACTTACTACCTTAGCTTCACAGCTTCAGGATGTTCTTGTCCTTGTTGAGGGAACATAAGCTTCAGCATGAAGAGGGAAGGTAGGTTGGCTTTATGTCTGTGATCTTACCAATAGCAAATATCTCTATGCCCATGTTTTTCAAGGTCTGAGCAGCCAGGTTGGCATCATCCTGGGATTTTCCATCCGTCAGGAGGATTACCAATTTCTCAGCTTCCAGCCGGGCACCAGCATCTGGTTTCAGGTTTTGTTCCAGGACATGGGTCAGCGCCAGGCCTGGGGAGGAGGACAGATGGATGGTGGGCTACAGCCAACAGACTGCCTCCACCTTTATCCTCCCCTCATGCACCTTGTACCCCCAGGAAGATGCTATCCCATGGGAACAGCTTCCCCCAACACAGTCTTGCTGTGATCTGAGAGATGGAGTTACCTGTGAAGGTGTTGCCACCCTTGTACCGCAGGTTCCTCACTGCCTCCAGCACCTGGTCCCTCGTAGCATAAGCATTCAGATCCCACTCTGTGCGGGGATCGCTGCTGTACTGAGACAGCCCTGGGGAAGGCAAGAGCTATCGACATCGTGCGAGCCAAGGTAGGCTGCAAGAGGAGACCTGTTTTGAGGAGGAGGTCTTGGGCTTGTCATGGGTGGATGACACAAAGAAGTTATTTGGAAGGGCAGTGAGCAGATCAGGCTCCTAGATCCACTTCTCCCCGTGGTGGTAGTAATCTCTGAGTGGTGCTCTGAAGGATTTTAAGGTCTCAGAGTTATTCAAGGACAAACTAGCTAGCTGCAAGGAGCAGGAAGGATTTATGTTACCCTGTTTCACACACAGCGTGGCCACTGGGTTAAGCATCCCCCAGAACTGGGTTCAGCATCTGCTGGAGCTAGAAGTGGCTCTGTTCTCAGCTGAGATCAAAGAAACTCCAGCATGCATTGCCACCCCACCTTTGTGTCATACTCTGTAGGCTGAGCATCCCATCAGAAGGAGACAGCAAACTCCAAGCATATCTCAGCATCAAGCAGATGCTCCCCCAGTGCCCGACCTGCTGCTGCCCACCTGCATTGCTTTTGTTCACTGTGCAGCTCTTTCTTACAGCCGCTAGAGGCCAGAGATTGCTACCAGACGGGAAAGTTGTCAAGATGAGTGCACAGAATGCAGCCAAAAGGAATAAAAATCCTCAGGAGAGCACAATAACACAGAAACAGAGACAAAGGTCTCTTCCAGAGGCATTTCCCAAGGTCAGGAAACAGGGAAGTGTCCTACCTACTCTTATCTTGTCTTGGGCAATATTGAATGGGGAAATTAAAGCGCTCAGGAACTCTCTAATGAGCTTGAAATTGCTGCGCCCAATGCTCCATGATCCATCCACGAGCAGGACAATATCGGTCATTGCAGACGTGTCACACTGAAACTGGGAACCTGTGGGGAAACAATGTTTGATATGGAGAGAAGCAATTGTAAAGGTGGGAAAATATTTCAGTTTTAAGACGAGAAGCAAGTCTGCAGTGCAAAGCCTTGGACCATCTGCCAGCCCGACACATCCCAGCACCTTGGGAAAACCACATGGCTAAGGGCAACATATCTCAGTATCAAGGAGCTGAGTAGTGAGCAGAAACCCTTCTGTGAAGAAAGTGTTAAACCCATCAGGAAGTGCGTGCCTAGGCCAAGCATTGCTCTCTGCAAGCTGTCAGCTCCATTACATCTCAGCCCCAGCCCTTGCTCCCCTTTTATCTAGCCTAAGCCTCCAAAAGAATTGCAGGTGATCGCTTAATTCCATTCCACTGTGAGATCCCCTGTGGGCTATAATTATTTCCTGGCGTTATATTGAATCCAATCTCTCTGCAGAAACCTTCATCACAGACACTCAAGGACTGCCCTTCTCCCCACCCCAGGCCCGCAGTTTAACAGGATAGGATAGGGTATGTTGCTGATTGAATGCATCTTCCCTGAGTATTTCCCAGATGCAGAATTCTCCATCTTTGCTAGACGGAAATAGATGGTACCATCCAACTGCACTGAGATGCAAACAGCTCACCCCCCTATCTCTTCTCATGGCCGTGAACTTCTACTGTTATCAAGGGACCAAAGAGGGATGTTCTGACCAATCCCCTCCCACCATTTCAGATGTGCTGTGAGCCGTTCAGCTGAAGGATCTGAAGTTTCAGCAAGGATCAGCTAGCTGGGAGATGTGAAGAACAAGACCAGTGTGTGCTGGAGAATGATAACTTGTACGGGTCTGTCTGAAGCAGGAAGAGGTGGTAACGTGCATAGAGAGAACAGTGGGAAATCAATACATTAAAAAATACTCTTTTCCCCTTGTGAAGGAATTTTTGCCTTAGCTCCAGTTTTCCTTTATATCTGTAATGCTTTGCAGAACTCCAAACTCTTTCAGTGGTCCTTGGCAGCTCTCCAAAGCATGATCTAGCAAATAAGAGCAGCAGCAGCACTTGTGCTCCTGAAAGCCTTTATGACAGAGAGACAGCTGGAAGGCTTGTGCTTAACCATCGTTAGAGAAAACAGTGGGGGACGGAGAGCGGGACGTGCTTGAAACAGCTCTCACCTCTCCTCAGTGAATCCCTCGTGGGTTTTTCTTTTCCTGGAGGCTCTCGCTCTGTGTTTGCAGTGGCACGCTGGGATGACTTTGTGGTTGGCGATGGTGTTTGTGTCACACCAGCACTGGGGTGGCTCCTCATGGTTTCTCCTGAGCCCTTGGGCTGAGTCCCTTTGTGCCTTTTCTTTTCAGCTCTGTCCTTTGCTGTGCTCCGAACAGAAAAAGAATACATTTTCCTCTCATGTTATCTCCATGCCACCTCCTCCAACCACCGGCTTAATTCACCCATATTTGAGCATTCAGAGATCATAAAAATCCTATAGGGTTTATGAAAATAGGCAGTAAGATAGAGGACATCCTGTTCTTCAACTACAGCCATGGGGGACAGAGCCTTGGGAATAAGGTACCTTTAGCCCTGTTGTTGGGGAAGCAGCTCATTCCCAGCTCGTTCCCCAGGGAGCAGTGCTCAGCTGAAAGATTTGGCTGTAGGGCTAAACTTGACTACCTGCCAGCCCCAGGCATCCATGGATGTGCTTCATTTGGCTGGCATGAGGGGGAAATATTTTTAGGCTGGTTACTGTGTTTTAGTACTTAAGAGGTACATCTAGTTGTTGGCAGTCCTGCCCATGGCAAGGGGTTGGAGCTCGATGATCTGTAAGGTCTCTTCCAGCCTAAGATTCTACGAATAAGCAAGGTACAAGACTGAGCCCCATGTATTACTGAATGAATGTCCCAAACAGAGTAGATCCCCTGAAGACTGCACTCCCATAGCTCATATGTGCACGTAGCAAGGCAGTGGCCCCAGGACACTCTGTGCACCCACCTGGATGTGTCAGGACGGTGCTCAAGGGTGGTGGAGCAGTCTCCATCCCCAGGCTCTGCTCTGCTGTTGAGCTGCCCACAGAGGTGAGGTTCTTTCCTGGTGCAGCTCCTGAGTTCCTTCGGTTATTTCTAGTCTGGGATGCATTTTTAAGGTCCTCTACTACAGAAATCACAAATACAGGAAGGAGGAGTCAATCCAGGTGGGTCTGTGAGTCAAGGTCCACCCCTCATCCCATCAGTATTCACCATCTCCCCTCTCCAAGCTTCCAACAAAATGGTAATGGGCTTCAGTACAGTCTATGGGGACACTGAATACAAGAAAATATATCCCTTTGCAGTAAGGGTGGTGAGGCACTGGCTCAGGTTGCCCAGAGAGGTGGTGCATGCCCCAATTCTGGAGGTACTCATGGTCAGGCTGGAGGGCTTTGAGCACTGATGGAGCTGGAGGTGTTCCTGTTCGCTGCAGGGGAGTTGGTCCAAATGGCTTTTAAAGATCTCTTCCAATTCAAACAAATTCTGGATTCTACCATTCACTTGCCAGAGGATGAGCTCTGAGGAGTCACATCTCCAAGTACTCTCAGAATGGTAAAATGCAGATCTTTCTACTTACTCACAAATTTCCTCTTGGCGAATAAGGCTTCCTGGGAGCCATTGAGCACGTAGACCTGCAGCGTGTATTCCTTGGTAGGGCTCAGCCCCCCCACCGTGGCTTTGGGAGTCTTTGTTTTCAGCATGACTTCTTGCTCCGAGTCCCCTGAGGTGGGATGAAGCCACAGTTCAGAAACCGTTAGAGCTCACATTTAAGCTGACAATAGCAGAAGTACCACCGAAATGCAGAGAATGTCTGTCTGGGGACCTCAGTCAATTCTAATTTAATTTTTAATTCTGTGAATTTCTGTTTTCAGAGCTGAGAAAGTCTTTTAAAAAGCCCTGATACGTGCTCCAAATGGAAAGCCAGCTCCCACCTAGCTCTAGTGCAACTCCCACTGACTTCTCAAAGAGCCGCTGACAGAAAGGCCAGTTCCCAGAGGGTGAAGGTTGGGCAAACACCACTTATGGAAACATCCAACCAAGTGATGTCCTTGAGGTCATTTGTGACAAAGCGAGGAAGTGCTCCAGTATCTCCAGTGTTCTGTCCTGGCCCTTGGGACTCATTGTGCTTAATGTAGCTGTTCTTGCTGTGTTCCCTCTGCAAGCCTTATCTTTCCCTAAGAGAGGCTGCCCTCTGCACAGCAAGGAGCAGATAAAGCAAGGCAGCTCTGCAAAACCACAGCCAAATACTGCACCGTGTCTCTTACAGAGGGTGGTATGGAGAAACTTTGGACCACAGGAACAAGGCAAAGGGAGGGAGGCAAAGCAGCTCCCTAAAACTGTCTGAGTAAGAAAGGTGTGCAAGCCTTTAAATGTGGGGATGGATGCATTTCTGATCTCATCACCCTTAGGGCTGAAAATAGAGCTCCCCAGTCCACACATGGGGAAAGCCTCAGGCGTGCTCAGTGTGAGGATTCCCCACGTTCCTGGGATGCCCATTGCTCCCTGGCAGGGGAGGAATGAGAAACCTCCAGCACCGGCTGGGCAAACAGCTGGGAGCTGAGCTAAAAGCAGGCAGATGGGCACAAGCTAAGGTTGCACCCGGATGTTGCTTCCCCACGAGGACGCAGTGCCCTTCCTGCAGCACCCAGCCTGGAGTCAGAAGTCAGGGAGAGCTGGAGCTCATCCAGGATGGAGAGCCACAGGCTGAACATCCCCATGTATGGGGCCAAGGACATCCTGTCCCTGAGGATGAGACAAGCAGGACCCCTGCAGTGACATGACCACCACTTATAACCATTGCACCATGAATTTGTTTTCTGTCTTCCTCACCACTTTGGGCAAATATTCGATGGTGCAGACAAGGAGAAAGAGCATCCAGCACATACCCAGTGCCAGACAGAAGCTGGGGGCCCATCCCTCACTCAGAGCAATCTGCTGGGTAGCACATACCTGCCATGGGCTTTACCCGCACTTTGTAGCCACTGACGCTTCCTTCGCTTTCTTTCCATTTCATCTGGAGCCTATCTTCTGAAAGGACTGTGAGTTTCAGCCGGCCTGACGACCCTGGGGAGGAGGAGAGGTGCCCATCCTGCTGTGGGTGCAATTCCTCCCTCTGCACACACTCACACATGCATGAAACCCCCCACGTGCTACCTCTGCTAAAGACATGGGGACAGCTGCAGCACAAAGGGAACCTTCATCATCCCATACAAGCACTCAGCATCCCCTGACATTGCACAGCCACTCCTGCTGCCCCTGGGACCAGGAAACCCATTGCTGCAGATCCACCCTCCATCCAATGCTAAAGGGCAGCTTCACTGGGTGAGCCCTCATTGTGTGCTGCTGCAAATGAGCAAAGCAGTGAGAGTTTCTCTGCGCCCCTCTTGCACTGCAAGTCTTTACTGGGAGCCTTCATGGCATGTTTGTGGTTTCAGCATGGGTTTTGGTGCAGATGTCTGAAATAGAAGGGAAGGGGAATAGATACAGGGAGTCAATGAGGCTCTGCAATGAGCTCAAGCTGCTGAAAAATACAGAAAGTCCCCAGGAGATGAATGCCATCTTTATGCAGAAAGACTGTTTAGGAGGAGGCTCCAAGGATCGGCTGGGTTGAGAGAGGAAGGAAAAAAAAAAAGAAGAGAGAGGAGAGAAAAGCTGATAAAGTGTAACTAACACCTCCTGGCAGGACCGTAACTCACGGGCACCAGCTTGCATTGGTTTGCTGCAGGGATCAGTGAACTGAAATGACAAATCCCGATGAAAAATATAGTATCAGACAAGGAGGTAAAAAGAAGAAAGAGCACATTCTCTTATCAGCTCCAGATTTCTCAGAGATCCTTTAAAGCCACGCTAAATGTCTCAACCCACGTGTCAGCCTTTGAATCAGAGATCCATCAGTGAGACACAGCCACGCTGTCGTACAGATGGCATTGTATGAAGCATTCCCACTTGCCCAGCTGTAGGATGGCAACTCAGCAGATTTGTCTCCCCTCCTCCCTGCTCCTGCACCTACAGCTGCCTTTCCAGCGGGCTCCTTCACGTGCAATGAGGAAGTGTCTCCTCTGTCTGCATAGGAATAACGTATGACCTCAAATGCCCACCTCGTTGGCAGCTGTTACGGTGTCTTGCTAACGGCCTCACACTGTGCCAGGGGAGGGTCAGGCTGGATATCAGGAAACATTTATTCCCAGAAAGAGCGGTGCTGCAGTGGCACAGCTGCCCAGGGGGTGGTGGGGTCACTGTCCCTGGAGGTGTCCCAGAGCTGTGGAGATGTGGCACTGAGGGACGTGGGCAGTGGGCACAGTGGGGTGGGCTGGGGTTGGAATTGGGGATCTTGGAGCTCTTTCCCAACCTTCATGATTCTGTGATTCTTTCCCCTTCTCACTACTCATGAAAAAAATCAAAGCCTACGGTGACATGGAGCATTGTGCTCAGCACGGCACGCTGTGTGTTCTGTAGGACTCCACATGTTCCTGTTTTGGTCTTGCATGGTGTCAGACATCTCCCGACATCTCTGCATGAAGTCACAGCCCAGGAAAGCAGTGGGAGCTGGCAGCAAGGACTTGCTTGGCTCAACCCAGCATCTGTGCCTCAACCTCTCCTTGCAGAGACTTCCTGTGGGCTGCCCAACAAGCAGACAACTATTTTGGGGAAACAAAGCTCAGATTCACATCTCACCCCATGGAAATGCGAAGAGGAAGAAAGAAAACATGGGGAAGAGGGGTGAGGGGCGAAATCAAATCTCAGAATCGTGCCGAAGAGAAGTGATAAAAGATCATGCAACAATGAGGGGAATTCATAGAGGAAACATGGAGCTGTCTTCTTCTGGACAAGTGTGGTCCAGCTCCTTGGCTATCACTCTAGGAGCCCAGAAGTTAAAAAGGCAAGAATGTCCTCAGAGAGATCGGAAAGGACAGCATCCTCTGAAGCTCCATTATGCGCTGGATGCAAATGAAGCCCGGTGCCATGAAAGCCCCACTGTTTCTCTGCCCTGTGTTGGATGTGTGCTCTCTGATGCTGTAACCTTGCTCTCCAGCTGATGGGGAGCAAAGCCCAGACACACTGTGTGGAAGATGCGCAGCACAGAGATAAGTCTGTCCTGAATGCGATGTGCTGTCACCCCTCAGGAGAACCTTGTGGTGATCCCTCATATGGACAGTTCACGTGGAATAGAAATGTGGAAAGGAAATGGTGAGGTGCTATAGGTATTTTCTGCTCATTTATGGCACTGCAGGAGCGCTACACGTTACAGGAGGATGCGCATCATGTATTCTCTTATCCAAATATCACACATCACCATGTAGCTCCACAGTTTCACAGTGCAGGACAGACATGACACTGAACAGAAGCAACAGTTTTTCCTTCCTGTTTCTCAAGCTCTGTTAGCAGACCCCACAAGCACCCTTCCCTACTTACACAGACTGAAATGCATCCCCAGTGCAAGGGAGAGGCACGCTGAGCTGCTGCCAGAGATGAGAAAAGGCATTGCAGAGTGGGGTGGGATGGAGACACTCTCCCAGCATGGGCCCCCTGATCTCCTATTGCTCTTTACATATGGCAATAACGCTGCTTGGAGCTTCCCCACCAGAAGGGCTGGCAGCTCAGTCCAGGTTCCAGCCCAGAGCCCCCCCAGAGCAGTGCAGGTGAGGTTCTTACCTTGCCCCCCTCGTCCCCAGACGTGGCTCGCCACGGGCAGGCAGGCAAAAAAGAAGCAGGTGCGAATCAGCATGGTGAGCAGGACCTGTGAGGGCAAACACCAGGCAGAAGGAGCTCCAGTTACTTTTCACCATGCCAAAACCTACCTGTATCAGCTAGTTCTGCCACCCTGCAAGCCCTGCTGCTCTCTGTAGGGATGTCAGTAATGACCATCTGGGCTTTGTTATGCTCAGCTCCTCAGGCTAGAACTAAACTCGATGGGGAGGAGGCTTCAATGTAGTGCTCTTCTCAGCTGGCTGGGTTTCCAATGATCACAGTAAAGCAATTAAGCTGCAGAAGGGGTACCACTCAATTTATACGTCATCAGCTTAGGAATGAGAGTTTCATTTGTTATATATGGTGGAGTTCCTGAGCAGTCACATCCAGAGTGCGTTGGGATGGTCTTGTTTTGACTTGCTCATCTGAACAAGACTGAAAGGCAGTTATGGACTTTATAAAGGCAGAGGATCAGTTTGACTTAGAAATGCCCTCTGTGACATCTCCAGAGCTGGTAGCTAAGGGCAGCCACTCCTGAGAAGTCACCCTACAGCTCACAGACCTTGAGGACCTTCTGTTGTCTTTGCTGGCCTGGACTTAGGTGTCATTTGGGACAGAAAAGTCAGGTCAGCATAAAAGCATCCTAACAGATAGACGCAGATCCATCCCCTGGCCTCAGCCTCAGTATACCAGGTTTAAAACATACGCTGATGTTTTTTTGCATCATTGGCATCTGTCACTTTAGTGCTGTGCAATTGCTTTTGGCAGAAGCAGACCATACACAAGTTTCCTCCTCTGCGGTGACACTTCGCTTCCCTTCACTCTGATGGACAGGTATTTACAGGCTCCTGGCAAATGCCTGTTTCTCCTCTGATATGTCAGCTTTAAAGCGATTTCAAGGTAAAATAAATATGCAGGAGTGACCTAGCCATGATCTCCTGGGTTTAAAATCAGTTCAAAATTGCTGTAAGGGCGAATGGAAAAATAGACTACAAGTTATAACAGATAGATGTTAACCATTCTCCCCCTGCACACACACTCATGCATGACACTCAGTCTGTGATTATTTCTTTGATTGAAGATCAAGTTATACGGAACAACTGTGGTGTAACCGAAGCCCCTGGCCATGGGAAACACTTGCCTTTTTTTTCCAGCTAACAAGATGAAGTCATCGCTCATAAACAGGAGCACATTACAGGTGGGCTTTGCTATCTTTGCTCTCAAAAAGAGCAAAGCCTGCTCTTCCTGCAGGAGTGAATGTGGCAACGGGAAGAGAGCAGTTTGCATTCATGAAAAGCTTCCCTGACTCGAGGTCTTATTCGTCCCGTTCTGCAATGGCACTGCATTTCTGTGCCACTTTCCTATGGTTCTGCTGGCAAACAGGAGTCCAGCTCCCAGCCACAGCACTGTGTTGGATAGGATATTTATGTTAACCAGCGTTATGTGGGACCCAAAGTCCAATGAAATAAGCACATGAGCTTCTGCAACCTGCACTGAGCTGCAAAATCAGACCCAGCAAGGAGCTTCCACCTGGATGCGCCAATAAGGAAGAATTCAGTACTAACCCACGTTACGCCCAGTAATTCCCAGCAGTGTAGATCCTCACTGTCACAGCACTGTGGCTGAAGCAAGGACTTCACCTCTTCCTCCTACCTCAGAGGCAAAACCATCAGCATTCTGCTCCTGCTCCAAATTTCATTTTCCTATCCGTAAATTCATATCCATAAATCAAGAAGAACGAAAGCAGAGGTTTTAAATGGTGGAAGATGAGAGCTGGAGAACCTATTGCTTCCTTGTGCCATAGGGTTACTTGCTGGACCCCAAATCCCACCCATTTCTGCCTCTCCCATCCTTCCCATCCACTTCTGTCCCTTTGGTGGCACCACAGCCAGGCTGAGCTGCAGACCCCCAGATCAGAGGACCACGATGACATCAGCCCAGCGGACTGCAGGGAGCCGCCGGCACACCGGTGCCTCTCTCCCATTACTCGTATGGGGAAAGAATTTGGAGCCAGCAACATATGGAGCAAGTGGTGAGTATTTCCAGGGCCTGGAAAATGGGAGGGGGACACGCACCACTTCCCGTTCGTCCCAGCTGTGTGCTCAGAGGGGATTTGGAGGTTAAGACTGTCTGAGATCCCCTTATTTGTGCAGGAAATCATAGGGACAGCCACTTCAATTAAAGGAAAAGAAAACCAACAATGATTTTATGCAGACATATCCCTACCGCGTTTTTAAGTTGGTGAGGATGGGGGAGCGGTGTGAATTCTATCTGCCCTCCACAGCCCCATAAACCAGCTGATAGTTTGGGGATGTTCCCATTTGTTATCCCACAGGACATCACCAGCCCTGCGTGGAACTGTTGGCAGTGATGTCACCTGGTGGCCCTGCACACAGGCAGTGGCAGGGATTTCTCCAAGGTGCCACCTGCCTGCTGCAGGAGCCCATGCTCCCCGAGCACTTTCCTAGTTAAAGAACCTACAACAGACGAAAGAAACCTGTATTCGTCAAACCCTGCCTGTCCTTGCCTGCAAATCTTCTCTGTTTCTTTCACTACTGAACAAAAATCATCAGTTCTCTCCACGTCAGTCTCGAAAAAGTAAGGGATAAGGGCTGCTGTGAGGCATGGACCAGGCAGGCTTAGGAACTGTGGCTTGCTGCAGACCCCCACCATGCCTACAGGTGGAACAAATGCACCCTGAGCTGCCACTGCCAGCACCATCCCCTTCGGCATAAATTCCCAGCAAGTTTTACACTGTGAGCCACAAAAGAAAAGGAAAATCAAACCGCATCTCCAACAGCCATCGCTGCAAAAAAACCTGATTGCTCTCTCTAAGGCAGCCCTGGTCACATTCACACCTGGATTGCAGCAAACACGAGACCTGAAGCCACCCCTCTGCAGCACAGCCAGCACTCCCTCGAGTGTCCCATGGCTGGGAAGCCCCTCAGAGCTCCCTGCAACCCACACGTGCCCCAAAACAACGCAGCCCCTCCGACCCCCCCTGCACACCCAGCACCAGCAAGGAGCACAGCACAGACCTGTCGGAGCGTCTCTCCAGGAGGCAGTTTGGATCCTGCTACATTCTCAGACGTTGGGGAAGGAGCCCCAGCGCCTCGCTGTGCGTCGGCGTGCTTGGAGAGATCTCAACAGAGAGAGCTCAGTCCCAGAGTCAGTGCAGCTAAAGGAGGGGAGGGAGGGAGGGAGGAAGGGGGAGAGGGACAGCGATTCCCCCACCTCCCTGCACCGTGCAGCAGAGCGGTGGCCCGGACACGTGGCTCAATAAAGCGTGCAAGGAAAGCACGAGCCTGTGTCTGCAGAGCTGAGCAAACAGCGCCGAGTGCTCGTGTTATCTCAGTGCTAAACCTCCATCTAGGAAGCTGCTTGCTCATTTCCTAGAGCGCAGCAAGAAGCCGTGCCTCCCGCCCGCTGTCATGCTCCCAGGGATGAAATCATTCCAGCCACATTCACATCCCATTAAGTATTTCTGAGAGCCCAGCACTTGTGCTGAAGGCCAATTGTGTTGCGTTTGGATAGGGGAATTAAGCACATCTGGAGGCTCTGCGAGGCCAGGAGCTGATTCACGAGCTGGACAGCAAGCAGTGCCTGCAGCCCTGACCTTTGGCTGCACATCCTTGGAGAGCCAAGGTTTCATCCAAAACCTTTTGTCCTCACTGCCACAAATGGGACAACCAATAGTGGTGCTTCTCCTCCCAGCTGCAGGCTGGATTTGCAGGTAGATCTCCGGTGACTGCCGGCATCGGCCTTGCACGGCAACAGTGAGCTTCAGGAAATGTGCGCTGCTCACTCTCCAGGAAATGGGCACCTTTGGAAGCGTTGAAGGAAGAAAATCAAAGTTTCTAAATATGTTTGCACAATAAACAAACATCCCAGCTACAGAACCCTCTCTTGCTGTTGCTTAACTTCATATGGTTGGTTGTCAAGATCTCTGCAAGGCCTCTCTGCCCTCAGGGTCGTCAGCAGCTCCTCCCAGTTTCCTGTTGCCTGCAAACTTATTTAGTATAACTTCAAGTCTTGTATCCAAGACATTTATGAAAACATTAGAGATGACACTGGTTAATTAGTTTAAGCGTTATCTGAAACTGGAGGCACAAGAAGAGCTACCATAGAAGCCTTACCTTTCAAGAAACCCAGTTGGGAAGGGTAACCAGCCCAAAGAGTAGAAGGGCCCTAAGGCTTTCTTTACAAGCAAGCATATACATCACAGCTGATGGCACAGCTTACGTAGCCACGTGGGAAGCTCACTGAGCTCATGGTAGACTGCCCAGACAGCTCAGGAGAGCTCAGACATGCTTGTTTGCTTGGTATCAGGCTTCTTGCTGCTCAGCAGCTTGCAGCACCTGTCCTGCAGCCTGGCTGGCTTACTCCAAGTCTTGGTTTCAACAAGTACTGAACTCTCCCACCAGCATTAGAAAGGGGTGGCAGGAGCTCAAGGTCAGTGAGAGCCGAAGATTTCAACATCATCAAAATCCAAGATTTGTCCATTAGAACACGTTTATTTGAAAACATGTTAAAATGCCTGACTAACATTTCAGAAGTGAAAGGTCGAGCTTGGTCCCTGCCCACAGTCCATCCCTACTTTGCAGAGCCCTGCTCTTCCACGCAGCGGTGGGATGAGGCTCCTCCGTTCATTCAATGGCTTCCATGATTTCCATGACAAGAGTCCGTGGTCCCGTCATGATGAGGCTGCTGATGGTCTGATAGTCCAGATGCAGAACGTACATACCATTCACTGAGAAAACGAACTGGCACACCTGCAGGGAGAGGAAGGGCTGGTTACCTTCAGCTGATGCCTTCACAGCAACTTCTGCTCAGGGCTGACTGCAGCCAGAGGCTGCTCTGCAAATAGCGTGCTGCAAAACCCTGCAAAGCCCAAAGCATCACCACTCTATAAGCTACACTAATAATCACTGTGCTATAATCACTGTATCATAAAAAAGAGACCGAAGGGATTTAGTCTGAGCTAATAGAGAGAGAAGATACTCGTTTATGAGCAGTGGTTCATTTCACAGATGGAAATGAGGCACAATAATAACATTTAGCAATTTGGTAGCAAATTAGATTAGGTGAGGAGAAACAAACCGGGCTCTGGAGCAAATGAAATGAATTCACACATCTCCTTCCAACCCTGCCTGAAGCAAAAGAGTCACACTCTGCCTCCGAAGAGCCCCATCATTTCAAATATCCACGTGGCTGCAGGGTTGTGTCAGCTTGTGGAAATCACTCACTCGCTGCTCTTCTTCTTACAGGGCAACTGAAACTCCATTTCTTTCATTCACTCCTAAATCCAGGCCTGCAGCTCTACACACAAAACCCATTCACGCTTGGATGGTGGGTCTAAAGTGATGTTCAAGACCTGCCTTCCTCTCACCTGAACCAGGAATATTGGGCATTACCTGGGGAGCCAAATCAAGGCATCTGTCTGAGGTTGTTCTGCTCTCATGAACACAGGAAAGAGCTCCATGCAGAACCATGTTGTTAACAGCAAACACAACCAGAGCTCCACGCAGTGACTCCACCTCTGCTGCAGGAGGTGGGATTTCCATGGGGGATGTGTTCAGCCTGAAAGACTCCAACAGCACACAAATCCTGCCCCGTGCTACATCACAACGAGCAGAGTACCTTCATGCCTGCAGCAGCAGCGGGTCCTCCTGGGTCCACAGCCTGGATGTGGCACGGTCTGCCTCCTCGGACCACAAAGCCCCAGCCCACAGCATCCCCCACGATCTGCAAGCAGAACGAAAGGACTTAGAACAAAGGAACGGGTTGGATAGATTTCTACTTCCTACAGATGCGTGAGCTCTTTTTGCGATCCTGATTTCCATCTAGCATGGGACAGAAGGCAAAAGGACCTTCACTCTTTGTCTCCAGTGGCATTAGCAGTAGTTCTCATTACTCTGTGGTTTTCTCTGTCCTCCAGATAAAATGAGAGCATCCTTGGGCACCAGGAAACTTTCCATATCAGTTAAACACTTCTGCCACCTCCGTGCATGACAGCTGGGGACTAATTGCTCTTGCCAACATTGGTTTGAAGGACAGTCCTTGTCTCTCTTTCTCTCTTTACTTCTGGAGGTTTTTTTCATTCATCTGTGCCAGTGTGTCTCACAGTACCCTTGGCAATGACACATCCCTTCTGTTTCCCCATTTCCTCCTCCATGCTCAGCTACGGGGACAGATTGACTGCATTTTTCTCCTCTGCATTTGTGGAAGGTTTTTGAACACGTATCACCTGAAAACTCAGCACGTAGGGGTCTTGGCCCTCCTGGACTGTTCATTTCCCTTACGCCAATGTGAAGTTCAGTGCAGGGCTTCACCAGGAGCACACCAAGCATTTCCCAAACACGGGGACACTGTGCCTTAATGCAGTGTTTGCAGGATGGGAGCAGCCACTCCTAACCCTTCCCATTCTGATCTCAGCTTGTCAAAGCAGTTTGCCCTAACGCTGCAGCCATACGATGTGACTAAAGGAGAACAGGAATTCTCAAAGGACATTGCACATTAGCCATATAAATAAATAACAGCAAGTGCACAGCGAAGCAGAAGGCAATGAGCCATGAAAGGCCCCAGCTGGCAGAGTTGAAGGGCAGGGCAAGAGCGTTCAGGAGGAGAACGAGCAGCACATCTTCATGCATGCCACACCAACCAGCTGCTTTCTTTTCCTCATTCTTTCCCTCCGATTTCTGCAGCATAGTCAACTTGGGGATCAGATCCAAACCCACCTGAGTCAAACCAGTATCATGAGAGAGTCAGAAATAGCCAAGCACAGTAGGATCCTCAGGGCAAGAACTGTCCTGTGACATCCACAGCCCCCCCAGCCCAGGCAGGGCTGCCTTAATGGGGTCCCACAGCTCTAGAAATAATGTGAAAAGCAAAAGCCCCAAACTAAGGGGCTTGTTTTATTCATGACAGAAATCCCATCATAATAAAGGAAGAGCGGCCCTCCAATGTTCCCCTCTTCAATTCTACTCCATCAGAAGCTGATGGAGCATATTAATATATCTTCTCTGCAACAGGAAATCAGAAGCTGAATAAAGCAGTGCAAAGGTGACATCTCTGCGACACACAGGATGAGTGCCAAAGTCTCAGCTGCCACAAGATCTGATTGAATCTACAGCTTGTGTGCAGCTGGTGATACAAAAATTGGATTTTTCCTGTCCAGGAACCATTCTCTTTCCTGGATATCCCTTTGATATACGTTAAATTAAAGCAGAGGCCACAGCGGTCACCGCTGTTTTCAACCACAAGGACGTGTGAAGACACTGACCCACTGAGACACACCGCGAAGGAGCTGGGATGAGGTGACATGCAATCAAAGCTTCAGTGCTGAGAGGTCAGAGCAGCAGACAGAAAGTGATCAAAGAGAGCTCAGTGCCATCAGAGCAGTGACACCACTCATGATGGTCGCTTACAGTTAACGTCTTCTTGACATAGGGGGCCCCAGGGGACAGCAGCTCTTCATTGGTGACGGGTCTCTTTAACACTAGGGCAGAAGGTGACAGATCCGATCAGAATTGAGGGTTTCATACACTAAAGCACATAATAAGGCAGCTCGTGCCCAAGGGAACAGATGTGTCCTGTGTAGCAAAAAAGGACAGTGCAGGAGCCCAGACCTGATTTGGGGTTGCATTCAGCCACAGGAGGGAAAACCAACGTGGGAGTGATGCTGAAGTAGGGGTTGGAGTTTCCAGCGAGGGAAGTGATGCTGCTCCTCCGAACCGCTGAGACAACTTTGATCTCCTTGTTGGGCTGGACTGCAAAAATCAGAAGTATCAGTTACCCAGGGAAGGAACAGACCAGTTTAGTAAACTTCCCACAGCAGCCTGACCCCACATCTGAAGGATGCGCATGTGCCAAATACAGCGCTTGCGTTTAGGCAGAATAAAACTAGCCTTACAGAAGGACCAAGAGCTGAGCTGGTGAGCTGTTTCCTGGAATGGAGAACTGTGATAGAGACTGCCACTGCATCATGACGTCCACCATGACACCCACCAGCACACAAGACATGTGGCTGCTTCATAGGACGTCTGGAGGAGCACCCTATGGTGTATGCTGGAGCTACACTTAGGCCCTGAGATGCTCTGACATCATAAGCCACGGTTTCATACCCTTCAAATACACAGAGGCAGTTACCAGAGAGAAAGCTGGTGTTGCCTGGCTCTGGGTTGAGCTTGCGGAGGCAGAAGGGACTGTCGGGGCTCTCGGACAGAGCACGGGAGGAGTTCTCACTGAGCAGCTCGGTGAGGCGCCGCCGCCGTCGGAAGTTGATCCAGAACTGGTAGAGGATGTCACTGTCCAGGAAGTGGTGCCTGTTGGACACTGCAGAGGACAAGGGAGGAAGGAGAGGCTGAGGGAGTGTGAAAGACGTGTAGCAAACATACCAAGCTATGTGGATGAATTGCTTTTAATGCTTCTGCGCTATATTTTAGTTCTTTTCTGACTGTCGGAGAATGCTTTGTGCAAGGAAGGAGGAACAGCAGGGCCACCTCCCCAGGAGATGCCATCTCCCATCAGTACACCACCAAGCCC
>PPHD01008366.1:0-15332 GCA_002909625.1 Bambusicola thoracicus | reverse complement strand
AAGCAAGTGCATGTATATTCTGTTTCTCATCACTTTGTTACCAGAAGATTTGTGGAAGATAAATTCTAATCTGCATCATATTGCCACCATAAAGTAGTCTTAATTTCAGTTATAAAAAGAAGCACCATCAATCTTGATGCTTACTACATACTATTTTGTTGTTAAACTACATACTGAACAGGTAAGGTAGAATATAACAATGTAAGGATGAAAAAATAAAAGAGATGACAGATGTCTCTGTCTGAATACTGTTTTGAAGAAATCAAGAACTTTAGAATAAATGATATTATTTGACATGGTGTTTTCAGCCCAGTAGGAATAGCAAAGGGCTACTAAAATATATATTTTAGGTTTCCCAACCATCAGTTGTCCCTACCATTTTATATTCAAAATACAACAATAAAAATAAAGGTGAAAATACTAAGAATAAAAATAATGAAAATAAAAATAGCCCCATAACTAAGCAATTTATTCTAATTCATGTCACAACTGCATGAAAAAGCACGGCACTTAAAAATAAATCTTTATTTGGTTCAGGGTATTAGAAAATGTAGAATTATTTTTCTTGTTTTTCTGATCTTATATGTAAAACGAATGGATTTCTTGAGGTAGATGACACCACAGGATTACACAACTATGTGTGTAACACTTGAACATATGAAATGAAATGCAAAACAAGAAACATAACATGACTCACAAGGAAGAGCAAAAGTGACATTCATTCCTCTGCTCGCTGAACTTGGGGAAGCATATAGTATCTGCACCTGCAGACATTTACCCATACTCTAGAGTTCATTTCAGAGTAAGCCTGAAAAATATCCTTGAATGCAACTGCTTTCTTTTTTAGCAGAAGAGGTCTTTTTGAGAACTTGTGACCAGGAGGATCTCAAGGAACCTGCAAGAACTCTGAGGAAAAAAATGAAGTAAGCATCATCAGGTATGAAGAAGGTGAAGACAAGGACAAAAGCAACACTCGGAGAATTAGGAGATGTAAGAAAATATGCAGGGTAACTAAAAGAAAAGAAAGACATGGTATTCTTGTTCAGTTCAATTATGCAAGGCAATGTTGTTTCAAAAGGTGCTGCTAAAAAGAGGGAAACATGAAAAAAAAGAATGAATTCATGAAACTGCCTCAGAAACATAGATAAGCTAAAATTTAGGCTTCAATCAGTTACTACAGTCATTCAGATACACAGATGTTGGCAGTTGCATTTTCACTGTTACTTCATTGCTGCATATTGTTAAGGCATCTCAAAACATGCCTCCCCTCCCAGATCTAGAAAGCTGTGTTCAGAGCTATTTATTTCACACACTATAGCCTCAGATTTTTTTGCAATTACTATTGTCACTAGAATGATCAAATAGTAGCCACATACAGTTTTCAGTTTCTGGAGTTGCTTCAAATCTTTACAGCAACTTGGACAGTGTAGGTCTTTTCCTAAGACCAGGGGAAGTCTTGCACCCCTAATAATTATTTTATTTTATGGGTAAGTGAATTGTCAAGCTCAATTTTTCAGTTTCATAGTGACAATAAAATTTACTTGTAATAGAACTGGTATGGGGATAGGCTGAATAGATCAGCAGAGACCTTCCAGTCATCTTTGCCTTACAGACATCTCAAATGACATCCTATCAGACAAAATGCCAGCAAAGCAAGAATGAAGTAAAGCATAATTTGATGTTCCTGATTGACTCAGCTCTCAAGAGTAGGGGTTCCAAACTCAGAAACATACTAAATAATGTTATAAGGATATATAGAAGACTGCCAATCCTACATAGCAAAGGCAAAATAGAATGATTTTTCTGAGCACTTCTGGAAGATCTTCTGAGGATGTGGATTATAGTTCTGGAGGGTTCTGGATGGACTCAAGAGTCTATAGCTGAACCACTGTGAAAAAAATGATGTGGACCAAGGGCAAAGAGAATTTTTCAGTGTCAGTTTCCAAACACAGTAACTACTTGAGTAAATTTCACATTTCAGTGGGTTTTTTTTAATTATTATTTCAAAATTGTTCTAATATTTCATGGCTGGTGGCCAGCTTGTGTCTTCCCAAAGACTTGGCAAACCCAACAGCATGTATTAACTTCCTTTATGTAAGTTAAATTCTCTCAAGTACTCCCAAAATAATGTCTATCTTTTTTTCTGCTAAACTTGAAGGACCAGTTCTACTAAATGCCAATTAGAAAAAGAAGTATTCTTTGGCAATGGTTGTTAAAATCACTTTTGCATGTCGTGTATCAATAGGGACACAGTTCCACTGAGTGGTCCTCCCAGCTATTTATATTCTGTGGTTCCACACAAAATGTCTCTAATTTCACTATTACAGGCAATGACTATCCTACAGAATTTTATTCCCCAGCAGCAGCAGATGAAGAAAACCTTACCTAAACAAAGATTTGCAAAAATGACTCTTCAGTACAAACACTGTCATGCCGTACTTCATATTTAGAAGTTGATGGAGTATAAATGATTTTTGCTCTTTGGAGAATTCTACAATGAAGTTACCGCTTGACAAAGCCTGTTGCAACAGCATCTGTTCTCTAGTGAGCATATCTAAGAGAGCCAATGACAGCTCTCTCATTAGTGTTTTGTCTCAAGAGAAACATGTAACTAAATTCTTGAAACCTAAGATTTTTGCCATCATGAAACGTAAGACAGAATTCTCCATTCAAAAGAAAATGCAATTCTTTCTTGAGAGGAGGTATAATTTTGCTATATCAAAGAGCACAAATGCAGAAGTACACTGGAAGAGTGTAGCCCCTGAGAAGTCTTAAGGAGCAATGATTAGGCTTGGAGTAGTGATAACAAAAGTGAAGGACAGGTTCATTCAAAGCTTATTGTAGAAAGCCTTTCCTTTTTTATATTATTTATCATTGGCGATCTGAAAAACCATGCTATTCTAGTCCTCCACATTTTATAAGCTAGACTGTCAATCAAGTTAAAGTCTATGGAAAATTTATGATGAAGATTTAATCATTCTAAAAACATATGTCATCATTTCTGTGGAACTTTGATCGGGAAAAAAAAAAAAGTGTATTATCTACCTGCATATCAATTGATAGATTCTACATCCTGTAGAAACATGGTAAAAGAACATAAGATATTTCCATTCTCCAAAATAATCTATTGTCAACCAGGCAAATGAATGCTAGAAAGATAAGTACTCAAGCACTTAAAATGTCCAGAACTAGAGAAGTTATGGCAAAATCTACAATATTAGACTGAAAATATTATCATGTCATTGCTTTCACATAGAATTTTAATTGGACTGCATAGTGAGTGCAAATTACCATTTGTGATTTGTTGCCACTACTACAGTGTTTCATTACAGTAAAGTAGGTTTTGAAAAAATACTTAAAAAGATCTGCTTCATTTTCTGTATCCTAGTGCAGAAGCTCTCTGACAAATGGTAATTGCTATAACAAAAATGTCTAGCTAATCCTCACTGTTCCACATTCATGCTGCTGTGCCAGAACAGAGAAATTGATAGGGCAATTGTTTTACAATGTTGCACTGAAAAATAACAGATGAAGATATCATTCTGATAGTTCCCTGGCAGGGAAGAGAGAAGTGAAGGAAAAAGTATATTTTAATCTTTTAATACTAGTTGAGAGAGGCACTGCTCTCCTTTTCTTCTTCAAGATGTGGCTTCTGAGGAGAAATACTAAGAAGAACCTGCACAGAGAAGAAGCTGCTGCAAAAACAGCTGAAGTATAAACCTCTGTGTGATGAGAGAATATCTTTATTGCATTTTCCTGGCATTATGCACACTGCTTTTTCAAACCAGCCTTGTCCTTTCCTGTTTGTCAGTCTTGGTGAATTCACTCTTCACTTTGACCTCTTCCCACTCCAGTTTTTTCACTTTCTGTCTTTTCCCCTACAATGCCTCAATCCAATTTTAGAATATCTTCCCCTGACTGAAGCTGGCTAGAGAAAGCAGATATAAAATATACTTAGTCTCTGTAGAAAGTTTACTCTGTCTTGTTTTCTACTTTAACACTACAACTTCATCTTTGTCACATGGACTAAAAATATACCATATTCCAAAAGGCATACATCTCCAAAATTGCATGAAGTCCTAGGACTTCAGGAGGCTGGGTTCTTTGTAACTCCTTAGCAAGTAACAGCATGCTGACCTCCCTAATTCTTGTATGATATCAGCAGGAGTGGCTTTGCAACTCAAACACATCAACTATAGACTGTAGTGGATAATATGTAATTTGTTTAAAAAAAAAAAAAAAAAAGCCATTCAGTTTGCCCAAACACCAAAAGCATATTGAAACTTCTCTGTTCACTTCATTTTAGCAGACTTCATTTACTTGGACTTTGCTATCACCCCATCTCCCTCTGTTCATCACCAGCCATCATTAAGCTCTCTTGAACTCTAAAGGTTAATTAGAACATAATTGTTCTCCTTTACAGTGACTGATACATACACCCCAGAGATTCAGAGGATTCTTCCAGTGAATATGTACTGTCTCTCTATTTAATTAAATAAGGAACACATGAAATACATGATAACTTTCATTTACTCAGATGGAGAATTAGCATAGTAATGCAATCAGAAAAAAAAAAAAAAAGAAAAGAAAAAAGAAAAACTTCTAATGCATATCATGACTTTAAAACACTTCCTTACCTTGAGGAAATAAAAAATCCTCACCCCCCTGGCCTCATCCATCTCCTTTCCTTCCTTCTTCCTTGATCAAGAAAGCATGAAAGATGTTCACAGATAGCTAAGATTAAAATTTTTCCCTTTTAAGCAGTAAACATATAGATAGAACACAACAATCATGATTTAGGATCTTCTGACAGAATTGATTTGGTTATTGAGTAGTTACTATGGCAGGATTAAGTCAAATCTAACCAGTCAATACAAAGACTAATCAGTGGAGCATCTTTAGAAAGGGTTTTAAAGTAGTTGAGATGAAAGTGATGAAACAGTCCTTCTGATTCATATTTTTAATAACATATGCAAAAAGCAGCAGTTTCTGCCAGACTGCAGTTTCAATAGCTGAGCAATTCATGAAATTTGTAAATAGGATTAGCTGTAGGCTTCAACTTTGCTACTTATACAATTATATTCAGTTTTAGTTCTAAAGCAGATTTACCACTCAGTTAGGTACAGAAAAGTGTAAGTCATACCAGAATCTGAAAAGCATCCCACTACACCTATGCCCTCAGAATCCCAGTTCTCTGATTTCAGATTTACTTTCCTACCAAAATAGTTCATCATAGAACACAGTAGAACAGAATCAATGGAGAATAGCAAAGGTGTAATTTCAGGATGACAGAAGAGGGATAAAAACCTTGGAAATGAAGGGAAATTTGGAAGATTAATAGTGATCATAATTTTAGAGATACAGTGAACGTTCCACGTGCGGGAAGGAAAAGCCTAAAGATGAGGGAGCCATGAATGGTAAAGTTAATGGTGAGAGGAAAGCAGAGGGTACAATCAGATATAAATTTGTGTAGTACATTGGTAAGGAGAAGAAAGTTGCAAAATGAAGCTGAACCACTGGACGGAGAATTAGTATAACAATGCATAGGAAAAGTGCTGTGAAAGGCACTGCTGAGTACAATACAGATAATTGTGTGTAAAATGTTCTGCTCCAAAGAAAAGAAATAAGAAAGTCATCTCCTTGAGAACTGCATAAAGAAAAGCAGAGAGGATATTTTTGAAAAATGTTCTGATCATTTGGAAGCATTTTTTGGTGTTTGGAAAACCTGAATTAGCTTAGATTAATTTGTACAAATTTTGGGGAGTAAGTTTCCTACTAGGTATTCAATATGTGTGGAAATTCAATATTACAGAAATATTATTTCAAAATGTTTATATCCTGAACTACAATATATATATACAATTGTAAATTAGTCTTGAATATTATCAATGTAACAGAACTTTTCAGAAATTAGCATTTCAAGCTCCAAAAGACATTAATTCAAGAGAAAAGATAATTCAATAAAAATATCTATAAAATTATTATCTCTGGTGATCTTTTTCCCTCTTATGATAAGGAAAATTTTGTTTCCCAAGACTGGTTTTGTTTTTCATTTCTTTTTTAAATTATTCAAGTGGGTTGCCTGTCCTTGTGATTTCCGAGCTCAGTTAAGGGATAAAGTTCAAATTGTAAAGATATGCATGCAGGCAGTGAATGTTTAGATTCAAGATTCTGGCAGAAACTAGGTCAGTTCTGTGTGCCCACAGTGCTTTTTGAAAGGTGTTCAAACATCTCACTAATACTACAAAAGATGAGGAAAAATATAGATGAAAGCATTAGGCTTGAAAGGAAAAAAATCACTGAGATACAGGAAAGAAAAAAAAATCAGCAGATATTGTTCTCACTGCCTTTTGAAAAGCCTTGATCGGTGTTACAATCATCTTCTCATTCACTTCTTAAATAGAAACACCTTTTAAGTAGTGATTTCATGCAATATATTTAAAAATCTGATTAAATTATTGTTACATTTACTGAGAAAGCTTACCCTCAGCTCTAAAACTGTTTTTAAAATACACATTAAGATTGCTGCTTCAGAAGTTCAATGCAAATAATCCACGTTGTGCTGCCAAATCTAGCATATTATTTGATTAAATCAATAAACAAGTAATCTTGTTGGCATATCACTCTCTCAAGTATCTTGATAAACACTTCAGTTGTGTATCTATTAAAACTTATGACAGCTTACAGTTATTTTCTATTATGATAACTCATGTCAAGCATCAAAAAATTATTTCATATTTATTTACCACATCAGTTTGTCTAGATATGTAATTTCCAATTTCTGTTTTCCACTTCTAAACATGAAAATATAAAGTAAGAATGGTAGAGAAATTTAACAGTAATTACTTGTGAAAACAGCATCATCGTTTAAAATCACACCGTGCCATTATACTTTGTTATGATAAACTACTGGGTTCATTTAGTTAGTTAATCACTTAAACCTTTCACATTAGATGAAGAAATGACAAAGGTAGAATTCATGCAATCAGTTAGTAATACATAAAAATTAACTAGTCACCAGCTGCTCCACCGTAATGAATGAAAAGGTGGAATACAGACTTCTTCTTGAGCAAAAATGAGATTATACACTCGGGGATATGTTTAATCTCACTAAGACAAGTAGTGCAATCACAGCAATTAGGTGTAAAATTACTGAAAAGCCCAAAAGGTACTTAGAGACAAGCATGGACAGACAAAATTTAAAGAAAACTGAAATTTTTCCTTCACCATTAGTATGTTTTATGAGCTGTTCCTATTCTGATGAGTTACTGACTGTATTTGAACTTCCTTCAAGTCATCACACATTACCTAGAAGAAAGACCATATGACTGAATTTCTGAAGGCTAATGATATATTATGTAAGAAGAGCTCAGAAAACAGAGTTTGGAAAGACTGATGAAACTGGGCTTATATAATCAACTTAGGGAAGGTAATTATTTAAAATTCAATACTACATAAGGTAATAATTCCTATCAGTGTTTTGTTCTACCATTTAATTTGTAACAGTTGAATTTGTGCAAAAATTATTATTTGTTGCGGTTTGTAATATTTCATAAAGGTGTTGTGACATGCAGGGATGTAACAAGGAATGTCAAGGCTCACTTGGAATTAAATCTGGCAAGGAAGGTAAGGGCAATAAGAAAGGCTTCTTTAAGAATGTCAGTAGCAAAAAGAAGACTAGGGAAAATGTGGACCTGCTGTTGAATGATGTGGGTGCCTTGGTAACAGAGGACACTGAGAAGGTGATGCACTCTTTGCTTTGGTCTTTACCATTAAGACTGTCTCTCTGGAATCCCAGACCCAGCAGGTAAGAGAGAGGGTATGGGAAAAGGAAGAATTCCCCTTTGTCTAGGAGGATCTGGTCAGAGGTTGTCTAGGCATAGTCAGTGGACAAAGGAAGGTGATCCTGTCCCTCTACTCTGTCCTGGTGAGACTACATCTGGACTGCTGTCTGCAGTTCTGGGCTCCTTGGTTCAAGAAAGACAGGGAACTTCTAGAGAGAGTCCAGCAGAGGCTCTTTTTAGTGGTGCCCAGTGACAGAACGAAGGGCAACAGGCAGAAAACGGAACACAGGAAGTTCCATACGTACATAAGAAAAGAACTTATCTTCTTTGAGGATGACAGAACACAGGAGCAGGCTGCCCAAAGAGGTTATGGAATCTCATTCTCTGGAGACATTCAGAACCTGTCTGGTCACTGTCCTGTGTAACCTACTCTAGGGAACCTGCTTTAGCAGGGTGCTGGACTTGACGATCTTCAGAGGTCCCTTGATTCCGTGATTCTGTTTCCACTCAAATGAAAAAAATTCTCAAAATCATAAATAAACATGTAAAAATGCTTCACTGTGGCTTTCTCATTACAATAAATGGTTTCCAACACTTTCTTCAATATTATATAAAAGTCTCAATCACTGCAAGAGCAAATATGTGCTCTGCCAATTAGGTCTACTTGACAGGAAGCTGGCGCGAGAAGACTAGAAGAATAATGTTAGAAGCGCATCTATAAATGAATCTGAAGACCCATAGGTCAGAATAAACGACATGCTGCAACAGTATCAGCACAGAAAATTCAGTTCGCTGTTCCATTTCATTTAGCATAAGTGTATAGAACACTACTCTGGGAACTCCAAAAAGTAACTGGGTATAAAACTCAGTTAAAATCCTCATCAGGTGCTGAGAACTACTGATGATCTTACAAAACCAACCTTCCAATCTTGAAAAAGGGTACTCCAGAGAATGATCATGTTCCAGTGAGAGTTAACAATTAAGGTGAACTTCACACAACAGTCTTCCAGGTGAATCTGGAGCTCCCCGACTCCTGACCAAACACAGCCTTCCTCATCTGATCTGATCCTGACACCATTTATTTGCAGAGGTGCTTGATGACCAGGGTTGGGGCTGCTCCATCTGCCCCACATCCTGCCCTGTGCACTGTCTGCCAGGTTTTACCCTGCTGCCCCAGCGTTGGGAGTATCCTACTGCCTCTCCTAAATTCTTCTGCCCCAGGGAGCTGCCATCCCTTGCTTCACCACAATGCACAGATAATGTGAAAGCCTTTACCACCTACTTTCCTCTCTTGAATTACCCATGCATATTGTGACCGTTTAAGATACAGCATATGCTTACCTTAGCTTGATTTCTTTTTGCTGAAAAGACTGCTCTTTCAGGTCTTTTAATCAGAATAATCAAGACAGTACTTGCTGCTTTCTAGGCACGTATTGCAGTTTCAGTTGTTAGAATAACAAATGAAAAAAGGGATCAGTAAACCCCTCTGCTGTTGGGTTTTTTTTTCAGTATTCAGTAATTTCACTGCAGTATTTTTAGCTTGCTCTTTACTATTATTCACTTATTCCAGAGCCAAGAGTTGTCACAGCTTTCAAGAACTGTGAGTGAAAAATTACTTTCAAGACCTTCAGCTGGGAAAAATGACAGGTCTGGCTCTGCCTTTCTTTTGCAAAACACCTCTCAGTACGTGTACAATACATTTGTAACAATTCAAGTAAAACTGTGCTGTGCCATGCAGTAACTTGTTTTATTATTGTATGAAGCATCATTGTCCATAGACTTCAGAAAGACCTCAAAACATGCAGTTCTCTACTGTAATCTTACTCACAGTTGTATCCATTCTTCTTTTTCATTAACATCTGAATGTGGTACTCCTAGACTTCACTAGAGAATGGTATTCAAAAGAACAAGTACGAGGGCTGCTCTGAAAGCAGTGCCTCCTATCTTAGTATGTTGGTCCAGAATATCAGAAGCAGATAGACTGTGGTGGTATGGCAGTAGAAGTCGAATCTTTCTGTCAGTATTTTCTTACGTTTTGTTGCCATGTAATATATGGCAGCAGAGGAGCAGTCTGACAAAATGGAGGTGTGTATGAAACAAAGGTATGTAATTGAATTCTTCCATAAGGAAAAAATGACACCCACTGACATTCATTGACACTTGCCAAATGCTTTTATGGAAACTAAACAGTGAATGTGAGCACAGTGAGGCAGTGGGAGGTGTGTTTCTGCACTGGTGACAATGACATAAAAGACAAACCACATTCCAGATGTCTATGCAGATTTTTACAAGTGCAGCATTTAAGCTCTTGCTCATCACTAGCAAAAATGCATAGCTAATGGCGGTGACTATGTGGAAAAATGGTGTTTTGCAGGAGGCATTAAGTTCATAACAACCTACATACTTCTGCTCATTGAGAGTATACCTCTGAAAAAGGGAAAAATTTGGTTCTAATTTAAAAGAACTTAATTTCTTCAATATATCCTGAACTCCATATACTCTATAAACTCTGTTCCAGCTCTGTTACCTCCTTTATCTTGTTTTCTTTACTGAGTTATTATAAGAAAAGTCATTCAGTATGAGAGGATGCATCATGCTAAAAAAAAAAAACAACAACATTTATAACTGGGAGTAAGCCTAGATGTACAACTGGGCAGTTAAAATGGCAAGACCATTATGTTTAAAGACAAAGGAATGATGTATGTTGACTAAATCAATAACTAATTGTAAAGCATTAATCAAATCCTAGAGATAATCCAATAACTGAAATCTGCTGCTGGTCACACAAATTCTGTTTAGCAGGGTCAGCTCATAATTCAAGTCACTTTTGTGCTTCTCATTGATTTTAGTTAGCAGGAGATTTGTGGTTCAGATAAGACTGTTCATCTCTCAATAGTGATTCAGACTCAATGAGAGCAATTACACTTGATGAAATACTTTTGTATTTAATGGTTAAAAACATGTGAATATACATATATTTAAGTCAACCTATCCTAATATCAAATCTTTGCAGCCCTGCCTTGTCTGAACCAACATCTCTAAAAACAAAGGGAAAATCTATTCCCAGTCCTAAAGAAAAACATCTTCATATATTAATGAAGACAGAAGACTATAAAAATTAATCCTTCTTCCTGAATAGAATCTGTTGAAGAGGGAAAAAACAAGACTTTTAATTCTCATGTGAGCAGAACATAAACAGCATTTGTATTTCTCATGCATGTAAGTAAGCAGTTCTAACACAATTTCTATTCACACCATCTGGTAGGTGTCCTTTGACTCCTTCTTAACACAGAATACAGGACTTCTCTTGGCAAAATTGAACTCTGACAGGTAAATTGCAGGGGACAGTTCGGAATTATGCTGATATAAAAAGAGATACAAACAAAAGATCAGCAAGGATTACCATATTGTAGGCTTTCTGCCAAACCTCTGAGCTCCACAAATATGAGGAGTTTGATGCATTAATGTAGCAAGCACAAATATTCCCTGTCCTCCAAAGAATTTGCAGAAAGTGTTGCATCTTTTTAAATCAAAAATTGTGTTTAAAGATGCCATGTTCTAGGCACAGAAAACCTTTATTAAATGACACTGAGCCGTGTAAACTCAGTAATTACCCTAGAATTGCTTTTTTGGGGAATTCTAGGCCAAACCTGTCACACTAATGGTTGCTAATACTAAGTGGCATAGCTATATCTGCTTAAGCAACTTTATTTACTCCAAACTCCCCGAAGGTACCTCAGAATGGCTTGTGCCCATGATTGAAGTCTCTCTTATAGCTTAATCCCAGTGCTTAGAAATGAAGATTCTTTAGGCTATCACACAATGTGGTTAACATTTGTAATTTGTCAGTCTGTACTGGAGACAAAACAATGGCACTTTCTCAGTGTCATTTTATATCAATAGCTGTTTTAAATAGTGAATCAGAATAATATTATTCCACAGGATTGTTATTTTAAAATAATTTGTACATATTAGTCTTTTCTGCTTTTAAAAGCTTTTGACAAGACCAGTAGACAGACTTATCAGCAATTTACAACAAGATAGAAGAGACAAAGGAAGGTGATGGTTAATCTAGAAAATCCCCTGCCATCTGCACTTGTTTGATGAAATAGAACATGTGAAGCTTGGATGCAAATCTGTAGAACTTGATTTCATAGTAAGGCAATGTTCTGAGTTCAGCTGCTTAAAAGTTTATCTGTGCAAGCATATTGTTATCTTTAAAATCAGTAGGATTCAGCATGAGACAGTCTGTATCTGAAGAAGGGAAGTATGATTCAAATTTTTGTTTCTGTACTGTTTCTTTTAAGAAAACTAATGCATTTGATTTCTATACCACTCAAGGTCCATTGACTTGCTATCCATAGTGACTGAGATACATTAATAAATAAAACCCCTCCAGCAACATACCACATTTTTATACATCACAAACATTACCTAAACCTCATAATGAATACCAAGACTACTCTTTGAATGCCATTTAATATATTGGTAATATTTGCCACATGCCAATACTATGTTAAATATATATGTATATCTCTTTTAAGATCGGTATTCTCAAACTCAGCCTACACTCTAACCTTACAGTGTATCATAACTTCATTTAAATCTATGTGACTTTGTTTTTGAAGATATAATATAGCAAACACATATCATACATAAAACATGTTCCTACATCCTTACCATACTTCTAATAGTCATGTATGAAAAAATTCTCTGTTTTAGCTTTTTGTTTGTTTGTTTGTTTTGTTCTTTTGTTTTGTTTTGTTTTGTTTTTTAGGGATAGGAGACCTAAAGACAGACCATGGAAGAAAAAATGCATGTTTTTAACAATATATGTATCCAAGAATGAATCTCACATAGTCGGTGTGACAAATGATGGACACAATGTCACATATATAATTACTCATTAAGAAAACAAGAAAATGTTATTCGCAATGTTTTTTGCTGCTATGATTCATGATCTTAACAGTGCCATGCAATATTCTGACACTTCTTATTGTAAATCCTTGTCAGAGTCCAATACTTTCTGACCACTTTCTCTTCTAAAAGAAACTCCATGCATGCTGTGTGCAATGTTTAATGCAAAATTAGTTTATTAGAAGATATGCGGTGTTACATAGAATTTTGATTTAGAAAAGTGATATAGAGTTGTATTGAAGTCACTGTACAAACCCAATATAGCAATTGCAATATGCAGTTGGAACACTGTGCATTAGCAGCCTTTGTATGCTCACCATCATGATGCTGGACAACTCCAGTCACTGGGAAGTAATACCTAAATTGAAAACAACTCAAGTTCATTGCCCTTTTTTGATATACGTTTAGTTTTTTATGTTCTGTTTTGGGCTGATCCACAAATTCACTTCCCTGATGCTGGTCTGTCTAACTCTGAAAGATTTTCACACTCTTCTAATCAACTCAGCGGAAAACATTTACACCACCAGTTGATCCACTCAGCTGTTGGTAGCTGTTTAACAAGAAACAAAAGATGTCCTCTTCTGTACCCTTTGTGATGAGATAGTCTGCTACTTTCATCACCTGTTTTCAGTCATTCCCTATGCTATTCTCTGAGCTTTATGAGCATGTTGCTCTTGTCCGCCTTAGCTGAACCTTCTTTGATTTTAGAATTTTATTCAGTCAGTCAAATCCAACCCCTATGGGTTTCTTCAGTCACAGTCCTAAAGATATACAGAAAATCTCCTTTTGTGTTTTCAAATAGTGTATCTATAGAGCTTCCATTCTGATATAACTACAAGTTTGTTTCAGAGCAAGGGTTATATATTAAACCACAATTACTGCATTTACTATTTTCTATAGCTCAACAGAATTACTCTAAAAAGTTAATGTGCAGGCTGCACTCAACTTTCCTTACTATACAACATCCATGCAGTTTGTTTTCTCTTACTGTTCAATTCTAAAAGTAAAAAGGAAAAGCTAAACCTCAAAACACAACAAGAATTATGTATGAAAAGCACAAATTTTGAGGAAATTTAGATGGCAAAATAAGGAAAACTACTTTAATTACTAATACTGCAAATCACTGAATATCAAATGACAATAATTAATTGTTTGGACCCATTCTTTTACTAGCTTTAATATATTTTCTCTACCATTCTTTTTATGTTGATGGATTTGGCCAAATGTATTGTATTTCAAAGCAAATTGTAATCTAAATAGTATTGCAAACATCAGCAGTTTTCACCATATCTTCTTCATTAGCACAGTGACAGTAGCAGAAATACAGCTTAATCTGAAAGCTCTTCTAAATTTCATGTGAACTTTGAATTTCCTCTTACCCTGCAGTCTGTTAGCTGTGAATTTTTTCTCATAACACAGACTGCTCCTTTTGTCTATTGAGATGCAACATTGCCACAGCAGTGGGAAAACAAAACAAATATTACATGAAAAAAACTTTTTTTTTTTTTTACAGAATAAATGATATTTGATTCTGATGCTAGATAAGAAGGAAAAATAATTATATGTTTACATACTGATGTGTTAATATTCATAGTTAAATGAAAATTGTACTTACCTTGAAAAGTTATGACATTGAGATAATGTGATTGAATTCAGGTCAACTGTTTCATTTAACAGCTTTATTCAACTACGAAAGAATCACTGACAGGAAAAAAAGAAAACAAATTTTAAATAGTTCATTAAAATTAATTAATTAAAGAGTTAATGTAGAGTTCAATTAAAGTTTTTAAAACATGAAAATAATATAGCTATGGGACTAACTTCAAGATTACATACAGTCATATAGTCTTCTGATAACAAAATTTTACTTGATTGGTGAAATAATAAACAAGTATTGTTCCTAATACAAAATAGAACAGTATTGCTTTGACTGATACTTTATGGTTCCAAGTAAGAACCTGCTTATCCTTTGAAAAATGTCTGTAGCATTCTATGTAACAAGAAGTCATGCTGTCAAGCTAGTGGGATGTGTTAGATGTAAATCTGTAACCCTTTGTTAAAGGTAGAGCATGAAGCCAAAGATGGTAATTCTTAGAGTTATTTTTGTACTTTGGCACCTGTAATGTAACAGCTTCTGAAAAGAATTAATTACATCATATATCACTGCAAAGTGATTTCCTTGTTCTAAACAAAACAAATTCCTCTAATTATTTCTGTGTGTCAGTGTGTTGTTCATATTGCCGACTCACAGCTTTTTAATTTCAAATGTTTTTGGCGTTTTGCCTCAGATTTGCTATAGATCTTTATCATCTATCTTTGCAACATGGTGATTCTTTCCTTGGCAAAAGATGTGATGCTTACTGTGAGATACTAAGTAGCCAAGCAGTTATTTCATTAAGGCAGTGGGAAAATATGTTTTGAATAGAGAAGCTTTTAAAGAAAATAGAGTAAGTGTCAGAGTTATAAGATGTATATTCCATTTCACAGAAGGGTATCACCAATACTACTCAATTAGTTTTTTAGGAACATGAAGTAGTCCAAATAAGTTGCTTGTTTTACCAGAGTACAATAATAAATGCTTGTGGAGATTTAATATTGTAGACAACAGTAAATCCAGTGGCTGACAATGGC
>PPHD01008365.1:0-15124 GCA_002909625.1 Bambusicola thoracicus | reverse complement strand
TTATTTTTTTCCCTTCATTCGTCTTCATGTATACAGGATCCTTATAAAGGATCCTCTCTAGATATGCTTTCTGAAATAAATGGCGTAAGATTTTATGACCTTGTGACAAACTAATTCATAGTGAGTGTAGCTGTGTTTTTAAGTTATCTTGTTTTATGCAATATTATATAGGTTGGGTTTTCTTGGGTGGGTCCATCCAAGAGAACTAAACATCCTCTGTTCCCCTCCTTTCCTCTGCCATTTCTCTCTGTGCACGTTCCTGCTGCCTTCACCTTCAGCACTGCTTCTGCTGGCAGTCAGCCCCTTGCAGGGTCTGAGGAAGGGTGTGCATTATCAGCAAAACAATGTAGTGCATAAAACACAAAGTGCTGTCAAGTGTACAGAGTAAACACATTGCAAAGTTGTAATTCATTTTCTTTCATCCTTTTGTGGCTTTCATCTACTAGTAATGGTGACAAACACGGCATTTGTGAGATGAAGGTTTTCCAGATGGCTGAGAGGGAGCTGGCGGAATAAATGATGAAAGTTATGAAATAAATACAGTGATTAATTTAATAGACAAGAATTAGTAGGATCAACTAGAATATTTTCATTAAAAGCCTGGTGGGTAGGATCTTTTGCAATTAGAAGAGCTAACAGCCTTTTACAGACAAAGGATGGCACAAAATATCAATTATCCTATCTATAAAACAGAATTATTTGTGTCTTCTTGAATATTTCAACCTCTACTACATGAAAGCAGACATACATTTTTAGGTAAAGCTTTAGGTAAAGTCACTGCAATGGAGAGCTCTATCCAGCTGTTAAAGAGATGTGCTAGAAAGCTTGGCTTTTGAGATTCTGCAATTCATCTCTGAATTGAGATATGATGAAAACCACAAATTAGTTCTGGATATTGAACTTCTTTGAAAGCTGTCAGAAGTCTAGTGATGTTCGCTTGCATTTGCTTGAAGAAAATGACCTGGGGTGGCTAACACTACATCTCCTTTACCATCTCTGAAAAAAATGTGTCTAGCTTTTTCTCTGTCCCTGTTTCTTTCCAAGCTGATGGGGAATTTATGATCTGGCTACGTAGAAGCTTTGTGGTTTCACCAGCATAATAACCCAGCTTTCTAGCCAAGGTATAATATCTTGTACATCTTCTGTATGAGGTTGTTGCCTTTTCACTGGGGCATTAACCTGATAGGAGCATTTCTGGGTGGTTTAGTCAATGGATATCTTCTAATTCAAATGACAGAATGACAGTGACTTCTTAAAAATTATTTATTTTGCCGTGTATTTCTTCAGATGGTGTCTCACTTGTAGCTAAGGGATAAAATAAATTAGTCCAGTTTCACTGGATAACTATGCGCTGACTGTGTATTCTGAGCCTTTTGGTCTTGCTAGTCCGTTGTTTACCTAGTGGAAGAGAACATCTAGTCTACTGAAGACTTCTGTTGAAATACTTGATAATCTAAAAGCATTTAAACTGATTCTAAGATTGTAATGAAACCTAAATAAGTCTGAAAAAATACACTGACATGGACTTATGGGGCCTTAACAGATTAGAACAAAAGTATGAAGAAAAATTAATGGTTTGTATTCATGCTGAACGTATTAAGGGAAAAATAAGCTAAGCGAGGTTGACTCAAACATTCCAGGAATTGTCATATTGGGCTTGAAGCTCTGTCCCTTTTATGGCAATGGCAAGTCAGTTATCTGCTAGTAGAGTAAAAAAAAAGAATAATTTTGGCTGCCATAAATTTAGGAGGCCTCTGCAAGCAGTATTCAGGACCAAAACTAGAAGACATTTTAGCTGTATATGCTCAAACGTGTTTTTAAGAGTTGGCAAGAACAGGCAAGGAAGTCTAAAATTATGTAAATACTTTGAGTAATTTATCTTTTTTTTTTTAAAACTGAAACTATCTTTTTATTATTTTTTTTTTTAGCAGGAGTGTATTAACTGCATATTTGTTAATTACTTCATTTTTTTTTAAATCAACATGGAAACGTTTAGAGAAAACTGGGGAATAGCAAGAGGTAAAAATGGAAGTGAGAAGAAAATAAAAAGCTTAAATTTATCCTGGCAAGTATGTGTTCTTATCCTGTGTTAAAAAACTACAGTAATTGTGAGGAGTTGAGGCTGCGTGACTGATCCCAGTGGGCCAGGGAAGAAACCAGGATAAAAAACCTCCCAGAAGCCAGGGGTCAGAAAAGATTGTCAAGAACTGGAATTAAAACAAAACAAAAAAGAACAGGGGGAAAAAAAGGGAAATGGGAAGGACTAAATGCTATAGCCACAGACTTTGTTTTGATCAGGCTGGAGATCAGCTGTGGGAGCAGACTCTGGCTCCAGGGCCGTGCCACCAGCTGCAGGGTCCCCAGCTGACTGTCTCCGACTGGATGAAGTTCTTCTGACCATTGCTGGCATATCCCACTGGGAAAAGGCTCATGTGTGGGTTCTGGTGACGTTAATTCTTATGTGACATAATTTTACTGTCTGTGACTGTCTACTGCTATTTTAAAATTTACTTCCCATTATGGACCTTGGTATTATAGCAAATGCTGTACTGATGCCTAATGTCTTTCGGTTAAAAAATGTCTCGGCTCGTCCCCTTGAGAGTGCCAAAATCATTCAAATCATGCAGAAAAACATATTCATCTTCTGGGGACATGCCTTTGAAAATGTGCTCTGATTCACACTGGTCAGACAAATGGTGAATGCTGATTTTGATGCATTTTCCAGGAATGGTGTGTCTGGTTGAGAAAGAGCTTGTGATCTGGAATAAACTGGAAGTTTCATGAGCATAGAAAAGCTCAGTGTGGTCACCCATAAGCCTGGCTGTGATGCTAATGATTTCAGCTTCCACTGAATTAATCTTTAGCATAGCTGAAGTTGCTAAGGACATGGAATAATTTTTTACTTGCATATCAAAGAGTCCAAAGAAGATGATATTGGCTGGGCAGAGCCAGAAAACAGTATAGGTTAAAGATGAGGAAGATTTTAGCTGATCTATAGGGCCCATAAGTAATTCTTTGCCTTTGTAAATCTTCACTGATTGGAATAGGTTGAAGTCTAAACGTTTTATAACCAAAATGTGAGAAGTGTTGGATTTTTGCCCTTTGTGCTTGCTGGGATGTTTTCTGTCATCGCAATACTAATGTGCGATTACATGGAACAGGTCTGCACATGGCACAGTGTGTATTTACACTGTCCAAATGAAATGTAGGAAAATGATACGGGGAGGTGCATATGTGGTTATGTCATGTCTTCTATTGATTGCGATAATGCCCCTAAATTTCTAGTAAATGTGGTTCAGCTGTCTAGAAAATTATTTCACGGTTCTAAATCTGAAGATACATAAATCATATCAAATCAGCCATAAAGATAGAAAATTAGTTCTTGGTGAAGTTTCACATGCATGTGGCATTGCTAAAAAGAGCTGAATAATGTGATGCATTTAAAACATAAGCATCTTATGAGTTTTTCTGTGTCTGAAGATGACTAATGAAGTTTCAGAGCTTTATTTAAAATGTATAGCTTGGTTACAGCAAAACTAGTTAAAAATGGATTTGTAATTTAGTGATCTGTTTTTCATAATTATTATTTTCTGTGTTGCAGAGTGTGAAGAGCAGAATTCCTATTCTTAGATTTATAGTATTAAACTGAAGCTGCCAATACAGCATTTTTTAAATGTGAACCATGGTGTACTAAAGACAGAATTATGATGTATCTTTCTGATTAACCAGTGTCATATTCATTGCTGGTGATGGCCAGCTCTACATGCTTCTGTCTGACAACCCGATGTCAAGTGAGATGAGTGATGGAGCAGTTGTCTGCTCAGTCATCTGATTAGATTTGGTACTTCAAAATAGTATTTTTGAAGCTTCAACATTTGATTGGCTGCTGGAATTATCTAGTGATCATTTTCTTAAGTGTAGAATTGGGTCTGTCATGAAAAAGCCTGATCTGTAGAGTCTTTAGGCTGGTTATGTGCATGTGTGCATTTGGAGAGGTGAAAGGATGGGCTGTCAAAGAGTCAAGGCATTTTGCCCATTGTGGCAAAATGCTGCGATAGCAGCTAGGCAGAGGAATATTTCACAAAACATTGGCTGAGTGAGACAATTTGCCACCCTGAGATGTCCACCAGGTGTGTTGTGTCCCCAAGGTGGCCAGCATTTTGTCTTCTCCTCACACTGGCCAGTCTGGAAGCATCACCAGTTTTTCCTTTCCTGCTTCCTCCTACGTGAAAAGACTTGGAGGTGAAGCAGCAGCACCATTTGCCTCATGACAGCCACAGGCAGCTGCATGTTGAAGCAGGAGCATGGCCCAGCTCTGTCACTGGAATACAGAGGAGTTCCATCCTTTTGGCTGCTTGAGGATTATTTGGTTTCAGCAGATTTCCTGAGGAGAGAAAAAGAGACTGATCGGGTTGCTTTTACTGTTCCCTTACAGCTGGTGTTACCCTGTTCTGTAGACTTAAATTCAAGGATTATATCAGTCACCATTTTCATTTTTATCGTGCTTGTTTAGATATCAGAATTTAGTGGTGATTGGCTGATGGCTTCCTAAAAAATAAATCAGTTAAAATATAGCAAGTGAAAATACATGCCGTGATGTAATGTCAGGAAATCATTAAAGATCACTGGATGCGCTGACAGCTGAGAAGCTGGCTAGGTAGTGATGAAGATAAACTAGCTCTAAGCTGTGTAATCAAAGAGGTGTTTATATATTTTTTTTAATAATAAAGACACATCAGTAGAGAGACATCTTCCGAAATGTTATTGACTGTATACAAGTGAACAGCTTTTCTATAGTGTTCATTTCATTATTTCTGACTGCTAAGTGAACAGTGGAAAGAACCACTAGAGCAGATCTTTTTAGCCCAGAGCTGTTCTTGAAGAAATGGGAATAAGAATGGGATGTTGACTGAAACCCATAAAGTTATGTGGCTGTGCCCAGCTGATGTACTGTTTCTTCTTAAAGAACTATGAGCAGCTAATACAGATTACGCTGTGTAGAACCCCTGTGGAATGCATAAATGCACATATTTTGGGGAAGAAAATCCTGAAATGCTTCAGAATAAAAGATCCCCTTTCTTTTTATGGCTTTGTTTTCTCAGGCCTTATTTAGAAATCCTAGAAAGAAAATTCCTTAGAAAAAAATTGAGAAGAAATTTATATTATGTATTATTCTCAGAACAGGCAGTAAAGTAATTGCTACAGCAATAATAAAAATGTTATCACTGTACCGTTATTGGAATTCCTTCTACAGTTATAAATAGTAAGAATAAACAACTTCATTTTGGAACCTGCAATACCAGCCAGGCTGAATGCCTGTGCACTGCAGTCTGTATTAGTCCTGTGGTGCATACACAGTCACACCTATGTATTGGCATATAATATTTCTTGACTAAGATATTTTTCACCAGAAGCATCTCTTTTATGTTTATTATTGAATGAAGTACCTGTGTGCATCCTTGCTTCTGAAAGTTTCTTTTTTGTTGTTGTTTACAAACTAATGACACTGATATTTTAACATATTTGATACACATATCAGTGATGCTTACTAGCAGAAGTACCTCTTCACAGAACCCCTTCAATATTTGATATAATAGTCAAAAGTATTTTATACTTATCTTCATGCAATCGTATCCAGCATTGCTAAATTCTTCTTAAGATTGAGAGATGTTGTGCTTAGTGTAAATAGAGAACCTTATTCTGTTGAGTGGATATCTGTTGCAGACACTTTTTTTTTTTTTTTTTTTTTAAACACACACCCTCTTATTTTTGTTCAGCAAAAGTGTGATTCCCCCTTAGTCCTAAGTCAGGACCATGGATCTAGATGGATAATCCAGAAAGAATTAAAAGTTCCAGTGAGCTTGGAACTCTTAATTGTCGTTTCCAGTGACAATGAAGTCAGTGTAGGTAAAAACAAACAACACCTTTTTATTCTTTGAGGCTAAATTAAGAACTTGCATGCTGCACAGTCTAAGTTTTTATTTTTCTAGTCTGTTCTGTAGCCTCATTAAACCTTTTAAGGTATGAAACTATCTATGGACATTGCATCCTGTCCAACGGGAGAATGTCCATTTGAGAAACAGATAGTTTATATTTCTGGACCATGCCCCACAACTCTAGCGGTCTGTTACTTCTGTCTGATCATTGCCTCCCAGTTATTCTCATACTATCACACAGCCCAGTGTTCCCCCAGCTACAAACCCAATTGCCAACAGGTTTAAGTAATACAGCCTGTCTTGAAGGATCTGCCCAAAGATGACTTCATTTTGTTGCTGATGCAAGGAGGATGCTACAGCCAGCATCCAGTATCCATACACCTGTGGCTGTATTTATGCTTTAGAGAAGTCCATTCCCTATTATGCCAAAGTCTGTTCTTACTTCCCCGCATCTCACTTTCCCAAAAGCAAAGTAAGAGTAACAGAACTTCATGATACTCAAAATAGGACACAAATCTGCTGTTGTAGGTATTATACGAAGCCTGAAAATGTGTAGTAAGAACTAATTTTGTCAAGTTTGATGATTAATTTTTTGGTATGATCAGCTTCAGGAATAAAAGTTACGTGCATACCTCCAAAATCTTTCTACTCACACCCATTGCTTACCATGTAACTTTGGGTTTTCTAGCACTTTGCTGCACTGGCCTTTGCTGTTCTCATTTTTAAGTGTTTCTACGGCAACTGTGGAGACAAAAACTTTATTTAAAAAGACTAAACATGTGAATGGGAAAAAAATACACGATCAAGGGGAATTTTAACAGAGAATTCAAGATATCACACCAGATTAGCTGTGGATTTCCAGCTGAAGCTTTATTTTAGCTACTTCTTTTTGATCCTCTTTGAGAACAAATTCATTCCCGACTTAATTGTTTCTGCTTTGGACCCTAAGACATAAAAGTCATTTTTCTCTTTTTTTTTTTCCTACAAGAAAAGGGAAGTATTCACGGGATTATTTGGGTGTGTGAAGGCATTAGATTTGAATTTGAATATCCAGTGTAGTGGAAGAAAACAAAAATAATTTAACAGAATAGCTTTAAACCCACATGCCTGATGATATCTGCCAGCTTGTCTGAAGAAGAAAAAGCACCTCTTCCCTTGATTCTAATTGGAAGTAGGAGGAGAGTGATCCAGTTCTTTATGATTAATTTTACAGAGTTGGACAAGAGGGAATCTAGGCTGTTCTCAGCTGGACAGCAAACAGTAGAGCTATTCTTTCGGCCCTAAAGCCCTGACCTTGTAGGGAAAAGTGATCCAACTGCTTCCAAAACAGGCACATCTGTATACTGTAGTACTTTGTCTCTTGGTGATGCTTGATGTACACACCAGCAGCTGACATGACAGGGTTTGTAGCATGGGATTGAGAATAGTAATACTGACTGGGGTGCACGGGAACTGTGGTATATATGTATACATATATACGTATAAACACATACATAGCACTGCCACTGGGGAAGGGAAGGGGTTGTTCCACTCTGCTCTGTGTGTGCAGCCTCACCTTCAGCACTGGGTGCGGATTTGGACATAAAGCTATTAGAGAGCATCCAAAAGAGGGTTAGGAAGATGGTGAAGGGTTTAGAAGCTAAGACATATGAGGAGCGTTTGAGGTCCCTGGGTGTGCTCAGCGCAGAGCAGAGGAGTTGAGGGGAGGCCTGATGGCGGCTGCAGCTCCTCACAGGGAGTGGAGGGGCAGCGCTGAGCTCTGCTCTGTGTGACAGAGACAGGGCCCGAGGGAACAGCATGGAGCTGTCAGGGGAGGAGCAGCTGGGGGTGAGGGAAAGGGGCTGCACCAGAGGGCGGTGGGCACGGCCCCAAGCTGCCAGAGTTCAAGGAGCAATTGGTCTATGCTCTCAGACACAGGATTTGAATGTTGGGTGGTCTTTTGTGAAGCCAGGAGTTGGACTCGATCCATGTGGGTCTCTTCCAACTCAGAATATTCTGTGGTTCTGTACCTTACCCCAAGTTTAGTAACCCTTATGTATTTTTTTGTTTAGAAAGTTATGTAGATCTATTTTAAGAAGTAGGACAGACAGCTTTTGTTCTTCATTCTCTCCATTACTCACAGTTTCTGCTGGCCACCTGAACACCTCACCTATTTTAAATATATTTGCAAAGACCAAATCACTCTCACTATTTCCTCAAGTGAGCCACAGTGCTGGGGTTTGAATGGTGTGACAGGTGCTAACTGCAGCCTCGAGATGTGGTTTCATACCAGGGCTCAGGCTGGAGGAGAGTTGAAGTGGGCTTTTAGCTGGCTTCCCAACAGTCATGCTTCCACCCTTGTCTCTGAGTTTAGAACAGCAATGGTCATTAAATATAGTTATGAGATATACAGTCAAATGTAATTCTGTAATTAGTGCTGTCTGTATGCTAAAATAATATGAATGCATGTTCCTTCGGGGAAGATATTTAAAGAATATCCTGTTCTCACAGTTGATCTCTAGAAAATTAGCCTAGATTCAAGGAGGGGTGGCGGTGTGTAGCTGCAGTCACCTGTTTCATTCAATTCAGTTTATGTGAGCCAGAGTGGTGTTTCAAACTCTTGCCTGGGGAATTCATAGAAGAGACGCAGTCCTTTTCCCCAGTGCGCCACTCAACTGCCTTCAGCAGGAAGCATCTCTGCAGTTCTGTGCTTTCGAGAGATACGGTGTTGCTAGCTTGAATAGAGCAGGCTGATGTGGAGGACTGGGACTGCTCTGAAGCAATAGGAATTTAGCCTGTACAAGGAAACCAAGTGAGCTTTTTGAAAGACAGTAACCCTCTGCTGAGAGGAGGGCTTATAAGGAGCTTTTCTGCAAGACTGTAATTTTGCATTTCCTAACTTACTTAACCTTGGAAGGAGAAGATTGTAAATCTAAATACTTTGGAAACAATGAAAAGAGCAAAGAGAATCGAAGGAACAAAGAAAAATGTTGTTATGTTTCTGTTTTGACTATTTCGAGAAAATAAGTCTGAGAAATGTAGCTCCACCTCAGAGATTTGTGATGAGAGGTGTTGGTTCCCTGCTACTCTGTTATCCAAGCATTTTCTCTAGAGGGAAGAAGGTGTGGTACTTACACTCCTTTCTCAAAGGCTTCCTAGTTGCTCACTGAAAGCAGCGGTGAAATGAGAATTCCTTTTGCTGTTATCCACACCATTATTTTGTTACTGTAAGGAATCTGTACTCTAATTTGGATTATTCTTCTCAGTTTTTCAGCCCACAGTCTTTCCTTCGGTTGCTTTGATTATTTTCCTTTTACATTATCTGTTTGTCAGTGTGATATTTTAGTCTTACCCCTCTCTATTCATGTGAAGCCAGTCAACCTTACATATCTTGCCTGTGCTACTAGTTTTGCTGTAGTAAGAAAGGTGTATGGAGTAAACTACAGCCTTTGTTGTTAACATTGTAAGTACACAAGTATTTTGCCATTTAACTGCTGATGAGCAAGCAGCTCCCAGTTTACAAGCTGTTTAATCTGTTTGATGTATCCATTCCAACATCAGTGCTTTGTGCTCCTCTTTTGGTGTTCCTGTCTTTCTGCTGAACTATTGCCAGACGCAGCTTGTATGTCTGAAAACATGGAAAGAATTGATGGAATAATTGTGTTTCTTTTTCCCTGGAAATTGTTCAATCAGTCTTTGCTTCAGCGGGCTTCTGTGTTGTTTTTATAGCTGTCCTGTCTGGTGTTTACCATTGCCATGAGGGAAGGGAAAGGTCGGATGCTGCAAGACCTTTTTGTGAACCTGCTTTGCATCTCATGAATATGAAGTTTTCAAACTACCTAAAAGCTTTATGGAAGCAACTGGAGAATGATAAGATCTGTGAATTCAGATGAAGTAATGGTAGAACTGTAACACTTATTTATAGGCTTCATTTAGGCAGACACAGGTTTTTGTAACCTGTTTTAAATTAGCTGTGGTAATAGAAAATTATGCATTGCCAGTAATGTGTAAGACTTAAAGTTCTCCTAAGCATGTTTCTAATTATGAGGGCTGCTCTGAAAATAATGCCTCCCATTTTATTATGCTGGCCCATGATGTCAGAGGCAGATGCTGGTGATATGGCAGTAGAGGTTGAATCTTCTCACCAATATTCCATACCATTTTGTTGCTGTGTGACAGATGGCAGCAGAGGGGCACAATGGTGTCTGACACATTGGTGTCTGTCATGGAAGTGTGCGTGAAGTAAAGGGCTGTCATTGGATTCCTCCGTGTGGATAAAATGGCACCCACTGACATTCATTGACATTTGGTGAACACTTCTGGAGACCAAACAGTAAATGTGAGCACAGTGAGATGGTGGGTGGTGTGTTTCAACAGTGGTAACATTGATGTGAAAGGCAAATCATGTGCTGGATAGCCATGCACAGCTGTCACACCATGAAGTGAAGAACATCTTGATCAGCTCCTCTACACAAATCATCAAATTACAACCAGGGAACTGTATATGGAGCTGAATGTCTGTTTCAATGCATTGGAAACAATGGTGGCAACACTGAAATATTGCAAAGTTTGCACCAGGTGATTCCCACAAATGCTCACACAGGAGCAGAAAGAACACTGTACGCAAGTTTGTCAGTATATAATGAACCAGTCTGAGGCTGAAGGTGACAGTTTCATGAATCGCATCATTGCCAGTGATGAGATGTCATGTCACCACAATGAGCCAGAGTCAAAATGAAAACCCAGTGGAGTGGTGATATGTGTTCTCCCATCAAAGAAAAAGTTCAAGGTGTAGCCTGTAATGGGTATAGTGATGTGCGCTGTCTTTTGGTATAGGAAAAGGTGATCCTTCTGGATTTCCTGGAACGCAGACAAACCATCAACTCTGACCAGTACATCATGACACTGACTAAGCTGAAGGCTCAAACTCCTGGAGTCAGTCCAGGGTAGAAGACAACCTTTCTCTTGTAACACAATAACTCCAGGCTCCATACCAGTTTGAAGACCATGGAGCACACTGCCAATCTTGGCTGGACTGTCCTACCACACCCACCATGTAGTCCAGATTTGATGCCTTCTCACTTCCATAGTTTTAGGCAGATAAAATATGAACCGTATGGAAACATTTTCCTTGCAATGGCACTGTCATAGCAACTGTGAAACAGTGGGTCATCTCTGCTGGTGCAGATTTTATATGCATGACATGCAGGCTCTTGTTCATAGCTAGTGAAAATGCAGAGCTAATGGTGGTGACCACTGGCTAATAAAAAAACAGTGCTTTGTAGCTGAGAATTTCCTCTATCAATCATTGCTATGCTCTTTGTATTGAGTGTTACTTTCAGAGAGACCTGTGTACTATTGGTTGACAGTTCCATGGAAATAAGTAGAAGGCATTACTTTCAGAGAGATCTATGTAGATAATATCTCTCAGAAAATCTACATTGGCATCATGAAAAGCTTCAGCATGGTGCCATTCATGTGCTGTTGGCAGCAGGTAGCCTCTGCTGTATCCTGGATGGCAGTTAGCTCCTTGAAGCTAATTGCAAAGTTGGTGTGCATATAATACTGCTGTATTAAAAATGCAAAGTTTATGGTGATTTTTTTCTTCAAATTCTCTATACCAAATTCAAACCAAAAGAAATAAGTAATTTTTAGTCTTTCAATAGTGGAAATACAGTAGGAGGGGATAAACATGAGAGCTGAGTATAGTATTATAGCAGCTGTTCTACAGTAGTTAGATGGAACAGTTTCAAAGCATATGAAGACTGGTAAGTTTCCTGCGGTTTAGTGAGTTTTAGGTTAGATCTTCAACATTGATTGGATTTAAAGCTATGTTAAGGCTATAAAATGAAGAAGGAATCCTAAAGAAATCCAGCAGTCAAAAGTTCATACTGCACTCAAGTTCTGTGTTCATATTTTGCTAAATCTGATCAGTAAATATTGATGAGTAATTACAGGTGGGTATCACAGCACATGCAGACAGTATAGTACTCTTGGTGGGAAAAAAATGAGGAGTGATGGCTGTGGCTGCTTTGACTACTACTGTATGAGGACTGTTTTCTTGTAATTCAAATCAAACAAATATTAGAATTGCATCACGCGTCTTTTAAATGTTTATGAGTGTCACGACTTCCATAATGCATAAAACTGCAAGGAAAGAAGTTATAGTTTTTGAACAGCAAGATTTAAGATTCACTCTGTTGGTATTTCATTGGTTTTAGGACTTTTTCTTTCAAAGAGTTTTGCTTTTAATATAAATGAGTAATTGTTTTACAATTTCAGAAGAATAATAATGACATTGTGTTGCATTCTAGATAGTTCGGAATTTAGGAATGCGACTTTTATTTTAAGGTTGCATGGGATCTCCCAAAGGCATTTCACTTTTGACCTTTAGATGAAATAAATGGATGTTCACTTTTTTTGTAGAATGGACAGAGCCTGCTGGTGGAGTGTAAAGGCATTTCTTATTTAGCACAAAGTCAAGCTTTATGTGGAGAATTAGATATACAGATTAAGCAACAGTACTAAAATGAAGTAATGCCAATATAATGCCAATCTTGTTCTCACCCTAAATATGTTTACATCCTTGGATTCAAGCTGCAGATCTGTGTTATTAGCTCTTTAAGCCTTTAGCTTCTGTGCTTCTAGTTTTCTGTTCATAATTTCTCGGCAGTAGGGATGCCTATGTGTGTATGTATGTGTTAAGGGCTGGGCTTTATTTCTTCAGAAGTCTGGGGTGCCTGCCATGTGCGTCAGCATACACTTCTGTTAGGAGGTCTATCTCATTTTCACGGTAGAGCAGTTTTAGTTGCAATTAATAGGAAATAGATGCCAAAATTATGACTTCTGTATTACATATACCTCAATCTGTGTCTTCCTGGTACTATGGAATTTGCAACGCATGAATGCTTCCAGCTGTTTTTCAGGAAGCTGCATGTGCTTTTGTGAGGCTTTTAAGTCCCTGTGCTATAGATGGATTATCTACCGTATTAGAGAAAGCCAAGTAAAAAAACCGCTAACCACAGAAGCAGAGAATGGGGAGATTCACTGCAATGCTCTGTGATTCCTGTGGGGATACATCCCTAGCTGTCACTAAACCTGTTTTAAGTGCAGCCAGAGAAGTTTATGGACTTGCAGCGGGGTTGTCTGGCTTCCCAGGTGTGGTTACACCATAAAGAGATGGCAAAGGTTGCTTTGCCAGTGTGAGCCCCATGCTGCACAGCAGCCTCTGGTCAGAGCCTGTTCCTGAGAGAAGGCTGTGAGCCCACTAGTGCTACCTGGGGTCTGTGGCTGCATCATGGCCTATTTGGTTGTACTCAAGCAGTGTGTACTGCAAGGAGGGAGCATCAACCTTGTTTCCAGTTATTTACTGTACATACAAAGTAGGTCAAAGAGGCGTCAGAGCATCAATTTTCAGGCACTTGGTTGGTGAAGTCTTTTTATAAATTCAGGTCCAAACTGAATCTTGCATAGGCCTCCTCACATGGAGAAGCAATATGTTTGGGCCTGCCAGGAATTTGACAGAAGCCAGGTCTTTTGAAGAACAGCTGCTTCTAAACCTCTGAGAAGACTGAGCCCTGAGTGGGCTGAGTTATGTGCAAATGAGTGCTTTGCTTCGCTGGACCTCCTCACCTCTGTAGCTTGAGCCCCTCTTTGTACTAAGATGAAAGGACTGCAGAGAAAGCTAAAACTTAGAGGATGCAGTAGTGCCTGTGGAATTGCTTTTGTAGGTGAGAGATGGCTCCAGCTGATGGGAATTGAAAATAAGCCGCCTTTGTGCAGGCCTGGGTCTTTGCTGCTTTCTTCAGGCTGTTTTGTAGATGCACTCAGTGCAGGGGGTTGTCTGTACTGCTTGCTCACAGCCCCTCAGCTCCACGGTTGTGATTGTAAAGGATTCTTAGCAATCTGGCATCACTGATGGTATCAGATGTAGAAACAAGGGGGAGAGGGGCACGTCCTTTCCTCATCTCCTCCTCAGGACTGGAAATGAGAGATGAGAATCACCCAGCATGGCAGCTGTGTCTGCTCAGCAAGCCTGGCTGGGCCCTGCTTCCGTTCTTCCCTGGTAAAGATGCAGAAAGAGGTCTTTGTCCTGTTTATTTGTTCTGTGGGCTTGTACTAGCGTGCATGCTTCTGTCCGACGGCCAGGACGTTTTGATTTTGAAAAGCTGTGGGGATACTTCTGTGCAATTTTTCAGTCTGCTTTTGGCTTATGGGAAAGTGGAAGATGGAATATGCATATGCGATCAACAGAATTCTCACAAACCTTATATTTTGAAATATAAGCATATCAATTTGGGGAGTAATCTTACTGTGCTAGAATAACCAGGTGGAAACAGCAGCCTCAGAGCTTCCTGTTCCATGAATGCTGGGGGGAGCCAGGGGAACAAACAGTGACCTCCCAGAGGTGATGGTGTGAATCAGATGCACCCAAAATGCAATTTCCTGTTTGATAGAGGCAGCGAGTTCAGCGACTGCCCTCTGTGTTGGCTGCAGAGAAAACATTCCCAAGCTCTTCCGAGTATTTAACCCATTGTCCAGTTACAGCTGTGAAAAATACAAAAAGCTCAGAGTCCATAAAAGGAGATAATTTGAAGTTAATAGAGGCAGTGCTATGTAGCACACAAATGGAATGCGGGCGGTCGTGTGTTTTACCCTTGTATTCTGCTCTATTAAATTACTCTAATTTGCCAGTTTAATTCCTGTCTGTGCTAAACAAAACTTCACATGACATAACAGAAAAGAGCTTGTGTGTCTGCCTTGTTGCCTTGGCTCTTTCATAATACTGCAGCTTTCTGCAAGCCGGATGACAGCAGGATGAGCCTCAGCATGGGCTGAAATGTGGCATACTGAATAGCTGAAACTCAAGGGCTGAATAAAGGGTTGCCAGAAAGCCAGTCCCTTCTGTTGTGCTCCCTGATACATACTGTTGCTGCGATCAACGACCAGCGCTGTCTAAGCGGCAAACTGGCTAGGCTATCCCCCTCCGTTCTGGACAACCCCTGCCCGGGGACAAATGGGACGGACACATCGTGTCTAGCGCCAAGATGTCAGATTTATTGTGCAGCAGTAAAACCTTGTATACCTAAACAAATACCACCCCTAAATACCCGTATGTCCCACCCATGTGTCCATCCCAGGTGCTGACAAGAACCAGCTGACCGCCTCGCAAGGTGTCCACCCCCTGGTGCTCACAGGCACCACCCACG
>PPHD01008364.1:0-13342 GCA_002909625.1 Bambusicola thoracicus | reverse complement strand
ATAATAATATCTAGGTCTCGCCAGCCCATATTTCCCTTTGCCCTCAACACATTCCTGCAGAAATTAATACATACCCTGGATTATCGAAGCCAAAGTGCTAGAACCCAACTACACTCAATGTTTGAAAGTACATTTCAGTACAGAGGACCCTATTTCATGGTAAGCTGTCAGCAGAGATAACTTCAGTAGCTCTGGACAAACACTGAAAGATAATTCCCCCCCAAGTTCTCGGCATCCTTAAAAGTTGTTAATCTGTCTCCCCAATATCCCAGCACACTCAGCAGCTGAGAAAAATGAGTATATAACTGGACGAGTGCCAGGAGACATGCCAAAAGAAGTTTCATTAAATTAAATGGCGAGACTCACGCATGCTATTCTTAAAGGTAACAAATACCAACTTCAGTTGCCAGGAACCCATCCTATTGATAGAAGAATGAAAACAGTAATTATGGCCATGCAACTGTCAGCACCAAATGAAAGCTGTCATCTGCTGCCATCCATTTCTGCTTACACAACCATTTCTCAACTGAAATGGCTGTAGTTCAGGTGGAGCTTTGAAGAGATGCAACTGGGTGCACAGAGGCCACAATGCCTAGCAGCTAGTAAACACAAGTTATAGTATACACAAACAGCTCAGATGACTGAATTTTATTTTTATTAACAAGTATCTGAAATTGCCCAGAGCCCCTGGATGCTCCAGCCATTTCAGCACAGGGCTACAACATCTCTTCAAGAGTCCAGCTGACACTAAAAACACACAGGTCGAAATGCGAACATATGCAGAGATCTGGCACAAAGCCGTGGTATTGCAGAAGCCCTGAGACAAGGCCAAGGCATTGAAATGAATCCCTACAGGCTCAAATGGGACTTATGTGGTGCCTTGGCCTTGTGCTAACCTCTGCAAGGGAATGAGATATACTCGCAGCCTCCTGACGCGTGAGTTTACCAGGAGGAACGCACAAGATGCTAAGCACTACCGCTGGTGGCCACCTACAGCCTGGCTGGCTACGTGCTGCCACCCGATACGGCAGGTGAAGCAAGGCCTGTGAATGACACCACTTGGGGTCTGTCTGCGAACTCATTCTCTCACCCAGTCTCTGTAACTGTAAAGCATTAGGAGCAGAGGGGAAGACGGAAACCAGACACTTATTCGGCCCTCCTTCTCCCTATCCTCCTGCCACTTACACCACTCAAAGTAATCCTGGTAGAGCCTTGCTAGCAGACAGCGACTGTGCCTGCCCAGATGGAAAGTTTCTCATGCACAGCATGGAGAGCCAGTCTCAAAGTACTTTTTTGCTTGTTTTGTTTAAAAATGCCTTAGAAGTGCCAACAAAGAACCCTTCTTTGAAGTACCCATCGGTCAGAAAGCAATTCTTAACTGCCAAACCCTCACAATTTTCAACTTCCAGTGTTACAGCTCAGGAGATTGCAGTACATCTACATCCCACCAAGAGACAGTTGTCAGCCCTTCAACAACATCAAGTAAGCGCAGCAGCAGCATTCGAGTACATGGGCAGGCTGGTGCTCACAGTCCCAGTTCTGTATGCTCCTTGCAAAATGTTTCAGTGGATTCTCCAGAGAAGGGGTGGAGGTGGATGTTCACTGTCATTCTCACAAAGCTGGGAAAACAACACAGCCCACCCTATGCTTCTCAGCTTGGTCACACGCATGTAGTGGGGGAAAAAGGGACCTGCAAGCAGTCAGGACCTGCATTTAAGAAAGGAGGACTTCTTCGCCCCATTGCAAAATCTGGATCTCAAACTCACTCTGTCAAGTTCTGGTACTAAAGTTTTCCTTCCTGGTATTGACTTCTACCAGCTTTGAGTAGGAGAGCAACAAGCAGTTTCATACTGCTGGTTAAGCACCATGTCCCTATAAACACCTGTGCAGAAGCCTTCTGTGTCTCTCTCCTCTCTCTCCCTTCCCCACCATCCTCATTACAAAGGTCACTGCAAGCACATCCATACTTACTGTTTCTGGAGCAAGTGCTGGTGCTGCTGTTGCTGCTGCTGCCGGTAAGTCTCAATTGTGTGCTGGGGAAGGTACTGCATAAGTTCCAGGGACTCTTTGATCTTCAGTAGCATTTCGTATGTTTCTCGTCCCCTCACCTAGATCATAGGAAGAGGGTGAAAAGAAAAGCCTTAAGGAACTGCATCTAAAGTGACTGCCACTTAAGTGAGCTGTAAATATAGTCAAGTAAACAACCAGAGCAGGATGCAAATACTGCCATACTTAACATGTAAGCAGTAAAACCGCTAAGCCTTGTGTTAGATGTACATCAGACAAATGTTGAAGAGATGATAATCTGACGCAGGCTAGTGAACATCTTGGGATCATCATCTACCTTGACATAAATCTACACCAACCAAAAGCAATGTTCTGGTCCAAATCAAATTGTGAAGAACTTGGACTTAGGCTTAAGAAAAAAGGATTACTGAATCTGAATGTCAAGTTTAGATCTCCCTTCTCCCCTGAGAACACTGGCATTTCTGATTTACCCAGCTAAATGTGGCTGACAGTGAAAGCAGTTCAGTAGCCAATTACCTTCTTGCCTTTTCTGATCCTACACTTAATACTGAGTATTTTACCTCTATTGCTCCATGTAATGGTAGTACACAAAAGCCACAGAAGCAACCAACCTTATCAGCAAGAATGCAGGATTCAGCATATAATCCCTATAGAAAATTCAAGTACTACAGACTCAAAAATGTCAGAGGAGGAAATCCAGTTAAGGTCTCCGTGACAGTGATCCTACCCTTGGGATATTCTCATATGCTTAGCACAAGCCAGTCTCAATTAACAGCCAGTGAGATTTAATTTTTACAAATTTTGTTTGGAACATGCATTTAAAATAGATGCATCTCTAGGGAAAGTATTCCACTTCCCAACCCTAGCCATTGAAGACAGTTCTCTGTGACGTGTAAGTGAGCAGTTGGCTTGCCTCAATGCACTAAGGAGGATACTAAACATGGGGTAAAAGCAAAGATAGAGAGAACTCACCGGCAAGTACAAGAGCTCATCATCTGGAGAACGTCTTTTCTTGATAGATGTCATCTGTATGCCATGAGTTCCTTGTCGAAAAGCTAGAACAAAAAAGCATCCCATTAAACTAAAGCAAAACACAAACAGTGAAGGAAATAAAAGACAGAGAAAGAGAGACATCAAGCATAAGTCTGGTGTTAACATGCAGTGCTTTGAAAGGGTCTCTGCCTGAACCACTCCAAAACTGTGTGCATAGCTACTGGTTTCATAAAGCAGACAACTTGCAAAGAGCCATTGGTGTATCAGTAATCCACAGTGGTGTGTCAACATGAAGTGAGCATGCAGAACCCACTGTGAAAATGAAAACCTCTGATTTATATCTCATTAAAATTTGCCTGTTTGCTATACAACCCAGTGTTATCACTGAGCACATATGGGAAAACCAAGATTGAGTTTCCATCTTTTGCACTTCTGATGAGTGTGTTGTACTCCATGAAGCACAGAAAAAGGCTCAGACACACAGCACAGTTTATGTAAAGTCTTCATCTAGATTCCTGTTTGTGGAAGACACTCACTAGAAGGATCAGGGAACAACAGCACAGTCCCAAACAAAGTGGTTACAGTGTGAAAGTGGTTACAGTCCCATCCAGGTACCCTGGAAGTGTCAAGATAGAGTCACCCCCCCCTCTCCAGTCAGAACAAACAGTGCTGCTTGTAACACTACTACAGATTGTCAAACACTCTGTGAACACCAGCTCATTTTGCAGATTGATTCACCCAGTGAAACCAGACACCTAATGCCCTCCTGCTTCCAAGCCCATGCACAGGACCGCTCCATCCCCACAGCACAAGCGCCAGGGTTGCACCTGCTGACAGCGTGATCTGCAATCTGCCCAGCTCTGCCAGCTACTTACGGCGTTTCGTACCATCACCATTCTTTGTGCTGTCAGAGACTTGCTGCTTGCGGATGCTGTCCTCGTCTGCTTTGCGATCTCTGCCTGGGCAAGCACAAATGCGAGCTTCAAAACATCGGCGGCCCAAGACTTGCCCACTGTGAAGAAAAGTGAAAGAGGACATCAGCTGGTGCTGTCGCCATCAGCATCCATCCCTCACATCTTCAAGCTTACAACAGGCCAAAATCAGAAGCTAGCATCTACTCCTGCTTTACTCCTTCTAGGCCAGTATTAATAAAGTCCCATCTCCTGGCAGCTCATCTCAGACACATTCAGTAAATAATACACAGGTTCAAGTGACAGAAGTTACACACAAGTTACAGAAGTGAACAGATTCAGATTACTTATTTGCACCAATCCAAGCGCTGAAGTGATCTTCCTAAATGGAACCTATGCAGAAGGAATGACACCTCCGTCCGACTTGACAGAATCCCAGGATCATTTAGGCTGGAAAAGATTTTCAAGATCATCTAATTCAGCCTTCAATATGACTTAAACAAAATGTGATCAGCTAGAATAGCTGCTAGATGCTTTGTTTTTGCTAAGTCTAACCACTGGCCTCCACCTTCTCCTTGGCAGTTTCAAAGAGATTTACTGTATTAGAGAGAGGGCATGAAAGCGCTCTGCTTAGTGGACACAGAGCAAGGCATCCAGCTACTCACAGGAGGATTAAGTGAGATAAACGTACTGATGAGACCTCTTCCATGTATTGAAACTTTTCATCTGCATCAAAAACATCCTTCACATAGCTACTTCACATAAGAGCATTGTAAGTGCAGAGCCTCAATGGTTTGCACTAGACTGTGCACAGACCAACCCAGACTTCCCAAGTGCCAGTCAATATCCGGTTATTGGGCAACTCCTACCTGCCGAGATGTTCCATGGCCCCTAAAATCAAACACGTCCCTAAGGACATTGCAACGCTGCCCTGAGCAAAAGAAGGGCCAAAAGGCCATCTCACAAGCTACATTTGCGATGCACCACTTACTCTCTGGTTTCCAGTGTAACAATGATAAGAATTGGGCGACGGTTCATCCCTCCTACACAGCTGCTGTTACACATGAAGTTGTACAAGACTGTTGTGAACTCGGTACCAACCTGGGTGAGATGGAGAAGATGAGCAGAAGAGATGGTGAGTGGAAAGCTCTGCTTTTTCTAGCTGTCCCTTTGAAAATCCCTCCCACTTCTACAGCTGTACAATAACTAGGCTATCATCCAGTCTTCCCCACCACAAGGCTTCCTTAAATTAAAAAAAAAATAAAGAACTCATACTCTCAAGGGATGAAGAAAGCATGTAAAACCCCATTTCTGATGAAGAGGGATTAACTGTGATGAGGACAGGGCAAGGTACAAGATCTTGGCTCCTTTGGCTACGGTTTGAACTCAAACCCTTTTGCATGCCAGGATGCCCTAGCCCTGAGCTCACAACATACCTGGGGTGGCTCATATGGGACCAGCACACTCTGTCTCCCAGTGATGGGGTCTTCCACGTACTGAGCATGGCTGTTTCCTTCCACTCTGATCAGGTGGCTAGGAGGTGCAATCTGCCCTGCAAGGGCAAGGAGACAAAAACATTATTGAGTGACACAGGCTTGAAAGTGCAGGGCAGCAAGACTTTCCAACCAATAGGAACCCACACACTTTGTCCCAGAGGTCTATCACAGCACACGCATGCCTCCCAGACCTTGAAATATCTCTTCCCAGATTCCCAGTGGCCAGACAAAAAAACAAACAAACAAAAAACAAAAACCATGTTTCCTTGGTTCCTTGGCAGGGAACATGATGTTTCTAGGCTCCTTTCCAATATTAAAAAAAAAAAGTTTCCCCTCCTTCCTGCAAATTTTCTTTAGTGTTTCTACAACACAGTTAAGTTCTGAAGAAAGAAGGCTGTTTCAAGTTTATCTACAGAATTCATAGAATCACAGAACGGTTTGCATTGGAAAGGACCCTTAATACCATCTAGTTTCACCCCCTCCTGCTATAGGCAGGGATGCCTCCCTCTAGATCAGGTTGCTCAAAGCCCCATCCAGCCTGGCCTTGAATGCTTCCAGGGAAGGGGCATTCACAACCTCATTGGGGAGCCTGTTCCAGTGTCTCACCACCCTTACAGTAAAGAATTTCTTGCTGATATCTCATCTAAATCTACTTTCTTTCAGTTTAAAACCATTACCCCTTGTCCTGTCACTGCATGCCCTTATGAAGAGTCCCTCCCAACCCATTTTGTGTTTGAACTGTTAATTTCTTACTCAAGATACAGTGTATTTTGAGAAAAATAATTTCAAAATACACATTCAGCATTTAAATTGCATTCCTCCTCAAAAGTGTGTCATTGAACCAAGTATAAACTCTCAAAATAATATTCAACTTCTGTCAAAAGCATTTGAACACAAGAGCCTATTTCAAAGAACCATCTCACTTCATGCTGACTTTCATATCCCAAGTCCCTGCTTATTTTTATGCTTGTCTAGCTGACCACGCTGTACCCAGCCAAGGGATCCAGGCTTCTGAAACACCCTGTTAACTGACACCACTTTATTTTTTTACAGTAGGAGGTGAATAATGCACGTAGAATAAAACAGATGCTCATCTGAACTTATGTGAACTTAAGCAGCCACAGAAAAATGGAGTCTAGCTCGTGAGTTTGCAGAAAGCCCTGTGACATTTTTATAACAGCTACTACTTCACTCTTATGAGAAGAATCAAGATTAAAACACGATTACTGAACTGATAATGTTAAGCATACAGGAAGGCTGTCTACAGTTGATGCTGGCACTTAGCGTTATCCTGCTAGAGATAAACAGCCCCTCTGTCTTTGAGGCGTGGATTAAGGACTGGAGATGATATTGCATCCTGTTACTAGATCCCTGCCCCAGCGACATGGAAGCTCATTCCTGAGCACAAAAACAGCTGCTTCTCATCGAGGGAGCACAGGCAGAGTGGGGAAAGGCTGCCAGAAGGGCACTGCCTGCTACGGGAACAGACATCCATCCAACCTGGGCAGGCACGAGGTTTATTTCTGTACTTTCTTCTCAAGGACATGCTTGCACAGGAATAACTAAAGCACAGGACTAAGCTTCCTGCTAAGCACAGTGAGCCAAAAGCTATATGAACCATTGCAAGGAGGTCTGCTTCCAAAGGCTTGCAGTAAAACCGGTGCAAAACCCCTACACTGACCACTCATCAGCCAAGCAGCTTTGGAAATGGTCTGTGAGCAAAAGCACTGCCCTCTTACCCTCATTGAACTCCCGGCTCAGCTCGTGATTTGGGCAGCGTTTGACCACTTCGGTGACGTGCTCTGCTTTCTTGTAGACTGGCATAGCCCGGATGACGGCTCCCTGGGGTGGTGGGGTCATCACTTTGATCTGAATGGGGCACGTCTTGGCAATCTGGCAGTACAGCTTCTTCAGTTCGGTGGAATACTGAATGAGGGGAAAAAGAGAAAAAGAGCAAGAGAGTCAGGATAGTCAGTTAGAGACATGGAAGCATACCAGAAGAATGGAGATTGATTTATACACATGCCGAATGCACCAGCTACTGCACATGTACTGCACTTGTTCAGAGAATCATAGGATCATAGAATGGCTTGAGTTGGAAGGGACCTCAAGGATCATCAAGCTCCAATCCCCCTGCCACACTTCCAAACAAGTGACAAAACAAACTCTAAACCTTCACTTGTTTTAGATAAGTGGAACATAAGACTAACACCTAGTTTTCCCAAAGACAAAAATGTTCAAGAAGAACTGTGCTATTATATGATCAAATACAATCCTTTTTTCTGTTATGCATCCCTTAAGAGAGGAGGGGGGCAGGAGGGCAGTGTGTTTATATTACCCACAAAGTGGAAAGCATTCATTTTACAACACCCTGTAATCCTGGAAGCACTGGAAGCAACACACGTAAAGTGATTCATCCTGTTTTGTTAAAAGCCCTCCTGGTTTTGAAAATGGAGTAAAAACCATGAAGCCTGGAACCGAACGGTATCTGAAAGCAAGACCCTGACCAACCTGAGACTTGTGCCAAATCTGACCTCCCGGTTATCTTTTGAAACTATCTCATACCTACGCTGAATAACCTGTATCAGTCTCCTCACTTTTAAACTTGAGTACCGTATTCACCAAGGCAAAGAGGAAGTGGTGAAATAGCATGCACACAGACCTCAAAGCTCTGAGAAGTAAAAACATCCCAAAAGACCCGGTCCACATTGGGACCTGGAGCACAACTCAGTAGCTGGCTCCAAAACAGAGGCAGTCACCATCCATGGGGTATGTAATGAACACCCCGAGCTAAGACACTCCTACTCACTGTGCTAGTTCACAGCATATTGGATTCCCTTTTAGGACACTCTTGCACCAACGTGCTGGCGCAGCACATCCCCAAACTGCGTTCGCATCTGGAAACCTTTACTCAGCAAAATGTGTGACTTCAGCATGGGCTGAAGTCACCGGTTTCTGTTTAGAAGCTCTAGCTGAATTAAGTATACGCATTTAGCAGGAACAGTCACAAGGAAACTCTTACACGGCTCACCACACTGTCACCCTAACCCATTTTGCTGTATGTCCCCTGTGCAGGAGACTCTCCACCCTTCTCCGCTGTCCCAAAGCAAGGCAGTTTGCACTGATACCCAACTTCAGAGCCGTTCAGTTTTCTCTTGGTGTTCAGACATCTGTGAATGCCGAGCTCTTCAATAACTCTAACCACGCAACCCACAGGAATTGCTGGCATTTCCCCACTTCCATCTCTTTGCTTCTTGCAGAGAAGTGAAAGCCCCAAGGTGGTTGTTTTCTTGATCAATGTCTGTAGCAGTCATGGTCGATACAGCCCAAGTCCCAACCGTTCAAACACGGCACCAACAGGTTCATACAGGTCGGGAGCACGAGTTGGCCATCCACCCTGCTAGGATGGGAAGAACTGGCACACGAACGGGTGGGTGGTGGGTGACGTGGCAACAGGAGAATTAGCTAGTGATATCCAGAGATTATTTGCATTTCAAAGCGTGTGCACTGCTAACAGGAAAACCAAAGCTGGGGAAACAACGAGGAGGAGAGGGGGGATTAAAATGAAGACAAAGTGATCTCTTCCCTCCTCACTCAACGCCACCCTGCCATACAGCAGGGGAGATGCTGCAGGTATTTAAGTCAAGGAAGAAGGTTCTCTGAAATGCAAAGGCCAAATTGTGCAATGCACTTTATGTGCCTGCAGGCTAGAGATTAAACCCACAAAGGATTTACTCAGCCCGCGGAAATGGGGAACATGCCAAACAATTACAAAAAAAAAAGTTGTGAAACAGATCTAGATGGTGATTTATATCAGACATCTTTTAAAACCTGAAATTCCTTATTGTTTTTTAATTAAAAAGCAATTCCTTACTAAAGGTAAGAATGAGCTCACTGTGTTGTCTTTACAACTCAGAAGTAGGAAAAGATTCATATTTGAAAGAGGAAGAAAATTTAGAAAGCATACACAGAAAGCCTAGAAAAAGCCACCTAGTTGACTGGATATCCTCATGTCAACGAAGTGTGAAGAAACCATGCACCCAAATGCAGAGGGCCAAAATGAAAGCATAAATACAGCAGCACACACCAGGAGCGAACGTGCCTGGCGTCTGCCAGCATTCAGAGACCTGAACAAATGGAAGGAGATGCACTACCCTGGTGGTGCTGACTATAATTTTATGTCTAATATTTTCACTGGGGTTGCAGAGAAGCAGAAAAATCACTGCTTCTGGAAGGACAGGAGAGGTGGGTGCCCAACCCCAGCACAGACACAGAGGCTCCACATCAGATACTGTGGGCCCCTCTACCAGCAAAGGAGGAGATCTCTCCATCTGCCCTTCAGCATCTCAACTGCCTGAGCCCTTCAGCTACAATCAGAAGGGAAGAACAGGACCTGCAGCTTACGTCTACCGAAACAACAGCCAAGAGCTAATGAGTTACAGTGAAAAGACTTCTCAATAAAGACGTATCTTCCCAAAACATAGGTTTTGTCAGCCTTTAGACCCAGGATCTCCAGGCTCTGGACAACACCAACGTGAACTTCACATGTCAGAGTAATAGGGTGATCAGAAGCCCACCAAAGGTTGTGATGCTCATCTCCACTTTGGGAGGCAGCTGGGTACAGGAAGGCAAGAAGCAGCAACCCGTGCAGAAAGACAATCAAGGCAGAATGGCCGTGGCACCCTTCTGTCACTACCTGCAAGAGTTCAAGCCTCCTGGCTGTTGCGAAGAGCTCAGGGCCACAGCACATAATAGCTTGGCAGGGATTTCACATCCACCCCAGCACAGTGGCCCACGAGCCTGTAGTTGTCAAGAGGCCGGTCATTTAACGCTGGTGTAAATCTGTCCGTGGGGGTATCTGCTGTCAGACAGTAAAGGGCTTGAGCTTCCCATCCTGCCAACTTTGCTGTGACCATAGGTAAACTGATGCCCAGTCATCTATCGGCATAAATAGATGTGAACAACTAGGTCACAGCAACTTCATATTGGATCAGCGATAATCACTATATCCACAGAGTAAGACAGGATATTGTATATAGATTTCAAAGCAAATATGCAGGAGAAAACCCTCGGGGCAGGAGCTGTCTCCGTGCATTCAGGGAATGCCTGCAAGCATTCTCCTCAGTGGTCCCCAAATCACCCCACCTTAGAGGAGGTGACAGCCAGCCTGCCCACCATTTTGCTACAGGAGATGACTGGTGCTGACCGCATGAGGGATGAGACCAGGAGATCATTCACTCCCATCACAGAGACTCAATACAGATTCAGTACCCTTATGCCACAACCTGGGAAGGAAGGACAAGATTGTTGTTTGAAAAACAGCGATATCACAAATCAAAGCAGAGCCAACATTTAGCACTAGTCCAGACTGAAAATTGCCAATAAATGAATTTCTCCCCTAAGTACCTCTTAACTGCCTTCATTTCGAGTATTTAACAAGTCTAAAGCATTGCTATTAACCAATATACTTCTGTTACTTGCCTGAGTATGGAAATTAACCTAATTAGGAAGAAAAAAAGTACTAAAAATGAACCTGATCTATATCAACAAGCCTGTCATTTAGTGACAGTCATTTCCTAGCACGAGGAATAAAAGCTGTGCCAACAGCCTGAGGAGGGGGAACAGGGTTTTAGCAGACACACAGCAAAAAGTTATTTGAAACAAAAGAAGGAAGCCTGGCAACACGTTATCTACCCAGGAGAGAGGGGAAAGGCTTGGCTCAGATTTTACTTTGGGGTTCAATTGCTGCATGTCATGCCCAAATAAGCAGACTTCAAGGACTGCTAAAGACAACAGTGAATTTAGCTTTTTGCTTAATAATATGTTTTAAACGGAAAGAAGAAAACATTCCAGCGCCCGCAGCCCTGCCCTCCCCACCTGCCTGTGCAGACATACTGTATTACCCACTCTTGGCACCCCGGCTGGTAATTCAGTATCACAATGCGCACGCCAGCCACCATCAGGCCACACCTGTCTGATTTTTCAGCAAGCCCCTTCTCCAGAAGGTGTGTCAACAAAGGGCTTAAGGGAGAAAACAAAACACTTTTTCACTTCTCAAATGGAAAATTTTCACGAGGAAGGACAGAAGTCTCCTGGAAGTGCTTTGTGCAACACAAGCTGCAATGGCTTTTCAGCGAGCATTCAATCCCCCCACAGAACTCCAATGCGGTAAATTCCCCCAAACACTACTTTGGAAATCTACCTCTAATATCTGCCTTACCCTCTGATCTAGCCAAGGGATTACAGCCCTTAAATCCTTAAAAGGAGTGGGGTTCAGCCAGCTCTGCAAATGCTGATGAATGTCAACTTGAAGGTGATCCCAGAAGTCAGCTTACAGCGTGACAGCTCTGAGCCCCTCCTGCTCAGATCAACAGGTCTTTCAAACCTCCTGCAAACTTCTTTCAAGCAGTCACGTTTTAGCTCAACTCAGTTAAACGCTGGATTCATTGCATTTGACGTTTTCAAAGCCATCATTCAGCTGACGTTCTCCCCTAACAAACTAACTCTGAGAAAGGAAAAAGAACAGGTTAGAAGAATGGAAAAGCAACGTTTACTCGTGCTGAGGTACGCACAGATGAGAACAAGGAGTTATGAAACATGCAGAAAGTGTGTAAAACGGGACAAGGCTTACTCATTGAGAACAAAAAGTGGGGAGGAAGGAATTTACCTATCTGGAATAAAGAGTAATATTTATGTGTATGCCTTAAATAGTTTGACTCTGCCGAACAGCGATTGAACTGTTACTTCACCATTGCTGGGGGTGAGGGAAGGTTTCTATGGGTGCAAAGCCGGTCATGTGGGAATTGATCTGTGTCCACAACACGCACAGCTGACTCGATGCCTCTCTGGGCTGAGGTCTTCCACACTTCATCAGAGCAAAGATCTTACAGCTTGCCGCTAGCAGACGTGCAAACCATAGACACAATAGATGAGTTCAACAGCCGTCGGCGCCATGCCAGATCCACCACATTTAAGTTCACGCTGGGCCAGCAAGAAGCACCTGTGAGCAATCCCCAGCGGAGGGAAGCCCCACCATGCAACAACTGGGAGGACTGGAGCAGGAGGGGATGCTGACAGCGCCACGAGCGCTCTGAAGACTTTTACCAAATTCCTCTGCCCCAGGCAAAGGAAATAACAAGTCACCCTCTTCTTCTCCCCCCCCTCGGGGAGGGGCTGTGCCTCACCCACAGGAATCCGCCTGTGCAGAGACTTCAGCTTCGTCTTCCCCTTGAGCTCCCCTGCCCCTTCCCTGGCCCTGCTGCCGCACGGCCCGCGCACACGAATGGTGCTCACGAGCTATTAAAATCTTTCCTCCGAGCGCTTTTCCTCAGGAGCCGCAGCCAAAGGCCGCCTGTTGCCACCTGTCAGTCGTGGGGATTAATTACCTGCGCCGGGCTGGGAGCGGCACATTCCTCCCCAGCCTCACCCTGCGAGATGTTGACATCAGGCAGGTGGGCCCCGCGTCCCCCGGCTGGCAGTACGGAGGGGACAAGGGGGGGGAAACATGACCCACGCGCTCAGCTGGGACAGACAAAAAACACAGAAAAATGGAAAAAGAAGTGACAAGGAACATGTCGGTGCAGCTCCGCGCCGCCTCAGGGCATACCGCGTGCCCAACGCCAGGCTGGACGCTGTCGGCAGCTTGGAAACTGTGGTGAAATAAAGATATATGTGTCTGCATTGACCTGCTTAGGTAAATGGGAATGGGGAGGGGCGGCAAGGGAGGAGGATGGAGAAACGTAGCCTCCAGCCTAGGATTCAGCAGGCTGGGGCCTGGCTGCCCTCCTGGTGCACAGCCCTGCGAGAAGGAGGAAAGCAGAGCTGGGCAATCAGCAAAGCCTGCCAGGAGGCTGCAGATTTAAGGAGGATGAAAAAGAAGCCTGGAAGACTTGAACACCACTTTCAGAGAGAAAC
>PPHD01008363.1:0-18172 GCA_002909625.1 Bambusicola thoracicus | reverse complement strand
CCCAAAAAAAAAAAAAAAACAAAAAAAAAAACTTATCCTTTACTATGGACAGCTCTACACAGTTAAGAGGTGGGGAAGAAAGGCTGAAGAACCATAAAATTAAACCGTACAAGACAAAGCCCTGTGAAAGTGTAAAATCATGAGTCCAGCATCAGTGCTCAGTTTAAATTATGTATCTGTGACACTATCACAAGGACAATCAAGGAAAAAAAAAAACTTCTAGATTCACCATGCAGGAGAGGTTTTATTACTCTACTTGCCTTGGATAACCTGATTACATCTAAAGTTGTTTAGCAGTTTAGTACTGTGTTAAACTTGTTTCAGTTTTAATTAAACCCAATAAGATGTACAGAAGACAGGGAAGCAATCAAAAGCACTGCTCCCAACAGACAGAGGTGAAAGGTCAGAAATGAAGCCATGAAAGAGGTCACTAGCAGCCACAGCCTTCTCTCTGGGGCTGGGGTTCGCTGGTTAGCCGCCCCCCCTGCGGAGCTGATGGTTTGTGCTGTACACCTGACTCTGCAGCGTTCAGATCCAGGCTTCCATCTTGGATATTCTGGTAGATTTTCTTGGCAGCCTCCAGGAATGCATCCTCAACATTCTCTCCACTACAAGAAGAGCAGCAGGACTTAAGTTACACTTCAGCAAAGCAACACAGGTTGTGAAGGCAGTTGCCTGGATGTCCTCACTGCTTCTGTCTCAAGCAACAGAACGGATAGTATTTAAAAGCAGACACGCCATGAGGTTTAACAGCCCATCTGCAGGACAGTTTCTGATACAGTACCTCAGTCTCGAGCTGTTACATCCATTAGGAGTAGCCCTGAACACCACTCTGTACCAGAACACTGAATATCAGAAATAAGCTCAGGCACTCATGACCAGTATATTCCTTCTAAACAGATAACATCCTAGACATTACTCTAGGTAGAAGTAACTTACGTTTTTGCACTTGCTTCAAGGAACAATAAACCTGTTCAGAAACAGAAAATTAACTGTCAGTCAATGCATAATATGCTTAATACAGTCCCAAATCAGTCATGTTACGGCACTCAGTTATGTGCAAGAGGCTACTTTAGTACTCCATGATATTTTACGATGAAGTTGGGGCATCATCAATACACAAGCTGATTTCCAAAGCTAAGCTGATGGAGTTAATCCAGGCTGAGGCACCACAGGAGTTCGTACACATAACAACATTACTTTGCAAGTGCGAGTTTGTTATCTACCAAGGGTGAGGGTTCACTTTGTTTCCTATGTGATAATGATATCAACGACTCAAGAAGAAAAAGAAAAACACACCATTTTCTTCAGCAAATTGTTTGGCTTCTTCATATGTAACATCCCTCTGTGCTTCCAGATCTGCTTTATTTCCTATGAGGATTATCACCTAGTTCAGAAGAGAGAAAATTAGTCTGAGAAAAAGCTTATTAGCGTGTTCACTACTACCCTGTTTACTATCAAAGATGAAAAATAAAAAGGAAACATTTCAAAAAGCATAACTGCAAGACTCATGCATCTTCAGGGCAGCGCTGCGCCAGCAGTGCCCCTCTATAACCAGGAACAGTTGCCAGCTGCTATTTTCAAATTCTTTAAGCTGTTCTCATGGGATGAGGTCCTAAAAAGCAACAGTCCTACTCTTCAGTCCTGGAAGTTGTACTTCTCGTGTTTAGTCATCTAATCCAGCCAGAATCTTTACAAGTTTCCTTTCATCGCAGCAGGGAGTCTTCCCAAAAGCTTGGTTCTAAAGTATTTCAGAGTCATTCACAAGAAGACTGAAGGACAACAGATCTGTTGTTTAGTCAGAGAGACACAGAACAGCCCCCCTCCTTCCCACCCCTCCAGAGACTGGGACAGCTTTTGCTCAAGATTCAGTTTACATTCCAGTTCACCTCATTACCAACACAAGGCACTAAGCAGTAGTAACAGAAGTTAGGCTCTGTTCAGAGGTTACCATAATTTTGGTCTCCAACAGCTGGAAAAAGGCCCACAAGAAGTAAAGCACAGTAAGGTATGTGGAATAAGCCACTGTCTTCCTGCACAAGAACCTACATTTCTGCACCAACTGCAGCAAGGGAAGAGCTACTGATCTGCTGGAGAGTGGGGACATTCAGAACTAAGTAAGCTGAGAAACAGGCAGCTTCTTTTAAAGAACACTGCTATCACTGCAGATGCTTTGGTCTAAGCCTTCCATCTCTTGCTTTGAGATAAGCCATCTTGCTTTCAAGCTAAATAGAGTCCAACTTACAGTATTTGGATTGGTGAGATTCCTTGCATCTGTCAGCCAGCTGCTTAAGTGATTATACGTACTTCTTCTGCAAAGAATCAAGTGAGTACAGGTTTTAGCTACAATCTTTTAAAAATATTTAAGTGCCAACAGCATAGTTAGCATCTATTAAGCACATTAACACATCATACCTGCTCCTCTCCCTGGCTCAGGAAATAGGGAGCAGTAGCATCTTGTTTGGACACATACCAAGACTTCAACAAACCAACTGTCAAACCACAGAGCAACACAAACAAGGTGGAAGGACAGACCAATTCACACTTCAGTCTGGGGTGGTATTACTGTCTCCACAAGGACAACACTTATATTGTGTTATATAAAACACATTAAAGAATTTCCTTTAGATACTGTTAGAGGGCTGTGTACAGCAGTACAGCTCTGTGCAGAGCCTTGGCAACAAACAGCACATCACATCATTTGTTTTTGTATTTAAGCAAACAGGCGATACATTTATGTATACAAAAGATAAGAAGCACACAAAGAATATCAACAACAGCCTCGACGGAAGATGAGGTGGGAGACACAGAAAGGCAGCAGTATTTTGCGTTGCACATCTGATTGATTGTTCTCTTTCAGAAGCATCTTTAATTTTCATTTGCAAATGGAGAACGGAATAGCTTCTGTGCCATCTCCTTTCACTGGAGAAGTCTCACCTCTGGGCCTCTTCATGGGCTACTCCTCCAATTCTCTCACATGCACATTTAAACGCATTTGCACAGCCCATTGCAATAGAAGCAATATTCTGTTCTATGCCTACTCAGAATACTTCCGCTAGGTAAGCAGCAGCATTCACTGCCTCCCTCCATCACAAGCAAGTGAAAAGTTCACGAACCGCAGGGCAAGTTCTAAGGGTAAAGCCAACTTTCTAGCCAACTTCAACACAGGCAGTCAAGATCTGAAATCGCAGTATCCTTTGGTTTGTCAGCAGTGAATTTTTCCAAGAAAAGCACTCAGTTCCCTACGTTTCATTTTCAGATTTTAAGTACTTTACGTATTCCAGAAAAGAAGGATGGTAACCTTCACACAACATGACATCAAATCCTCTGGTGAAGTCAAGGGGACAGACCAGACAGCACATGGAAGGCTGCAGTACCCAAAGAGCTTCCAGAGAGCACGGTGATGATAGAGACAGCCAGCAGCGCCTTACCTGGTAATGTCATAGACCATGAGAGCTCCTGCTGCTCCTCTGTAATAGCTTCGTGTGACAGCCCTGAATCTCTCTTGTCCTGCTGTATCCCAGATCTGTAGTTTAATTTTTTGGCCACTAACTTCAATTATTCTTGTGCCAAATTCAACACCAATTGTGTGGGGACAGTCCGCCATAACTGTCATGAAAAAGAAGAGGGAAGATCAGATCTTTCTAGTGCAGAGCATCCTTGCTACAGAGATCTTATTACCATCACTTTCCTGACATCTTCAACACACGTTCCTTCTCTAAGAAGGCCTTTTTACAGCTACAGTTACTGAACTGTATCACTTAATGAATTATTTCCTGAACTGCTGTTTTAAGAAGAATAAGACGACTCCTTGTCTTCCCCAGCACATTTATAACTGACTCCACGTATATCAGAAAGAATCGAGTCAGTTGATCCTCAGCCCTGTCCTTGCAGAAATGGTTAACTATTTTAACACAGTAGGAAAACGAAGCTTTAGAGAATTACCAAGATAGGGTTAAAAGCCTGAAACAGTTGAGAAACAAATACTCAAGTTGGTTCGATTGAGTAAAGTCCATGATCATCCACGAAGAGAGTCAATTTCATGCATTATCATAGAGCAAATCAAATACTAAAAGGCATCTGATTGGTTACAATAAATCCATCATAAGATGCTCATCTTTACGAGCAGTCAAGAAAATACAGAAAGGCTGAATACCACCTCTTTAAGGGTCCCATAGCAGAGATAGCTGATAAATCAGCTTGTTTGGCTGTACCCCTTCTGCTTAACACACTGTAAGAACAAGTCACTGCCTGTTCATAAACGGAACCATATGCAAAGTAGCACTTAAATGGGTTATCTGGGGTTTGTATTCAAAGCAGCAGTTAAAAATTCACTTCCTACTACAAAACAGGAACATTTGATCTGCAGCGTGCACACAGTTATTGCACATCTAGAGTAGTGCAAGATAAAGACTAACTTCATACTAACGGACAACTACAGACTTATCCATTGAGCGTGAGCTACACGGGAAGTCATAAGAGTTCGTAACAGCCACTGCAAACTCCAGTACAATGCACATTAGTAGGAAGAGCTGAAGCTAATTCTTAATTAGCTATGATAGCATACAAGAAGAAATATTACAGTTGAGACGGAATGCTGAAAGCCTTGAACACCATCACGCAGGAGCAGTCCTAGTGTCATGAGTCACAGCAGCTACAGAGAATGACAATGCTTAAATCTGCAGTCTACGAGAAGTGAATCCCCCCCACCCCTTTTAAGTACTTAATTTTTTTAAATTACAGCTGTGTTTAAGCCATACCAATATTAAATACATGCACATTTTAGACAATAAATCTCACTATTTCATATCACAATTCCCTTGAAAAGCTGTAAAAATGTGTGTTCTTCCCACTCTCAGATAAGACCGACATCATTCTTGCAATTACTACATCAGCATTTTGTTTCTGTAATTGCAGAAGTCAAAAACGAAGTCTGACCAAGCACAGTACAAACCTACCCACATTAAGATGTACATCAAGCTCACCTACGACAGAAGCAGAAAGGCAGGAAAGAGAGGTGAAGTACACCAGTTTCAGTGAATGTTGTGTATTGAAATACTCACATTTCTTTTCTGTGAATTGGTGAAGCAAACAGGACTTTCCTACACCCATGTCCCCTGTAACAGAAGGAGCAGTTAAGGCAGACACCGTATCACTGCAACAAGCATTCTGTTCATCCCACACAACACACCCACAGGGACAGGCAGCCGTTCCTTTCTCAGGTCTAGCATGCAACTTTTCAACTTCCTACACCTGGCTACAGTCTTCAAGATTTATCAGCATTACAACTGCACTGTAATTTTGGTTACAGGTACAGAGCTGCAAGCAAGGGTGGAGCAGAAAATACACAAATGATAACTGCATTACTAACTTTACACTTGTGTTTCACAAGGTCAAAATAAGCTGATCTGCAAGAAACTGAAGCACAACACACTGAGTGCTCGCCCTCCTCCTGTGTTGCTTGCAATTGCAAGTAGTGTCTATCAAAAATATGGATAACCAACCAGCCCCACTCTCAGCCCACCTGGCAGCAGTCACAGCAGCACACAAAGCATCTGCATTCATTTTTGTCAGTGCTAAAGCTTTGGGGCAAACATGGTGATCTACGAGGAGCTACTCAAAGAGCTAATGCTATATAGCAAGTAAAATACAACAGAAGTCAACAGTAGTTTGGAGGCAAACTGTTACACAGTTATTGGCATAAATATATCTTAGTACTTACCAATAATGATGTACTTAAAGATGTAGGAGTAGTTGTAAGGTGCAGTTGCCATTGTGGCACTAGAAAACAAACAAAAACAGAACATATCAGAACTGCTACTTATTTGAACTGAACCCTATTCAGCCAACTGAGCCAAGGTAAGCCAAGAAAAAAGAAAACACACCACCTTCTCTCCTCTTCTCCCTCCCCCCAGCCATCTTCTCATTCACAGTTCAAGTGTTTTTGCACTTCCCGGTCAGCAGGACTCCCATACCATTTGCCCTGAAACCCCATCAGCAAGAACTCTGAACAGAAAAATCTGACACCCATTCAGCATCATCAGGAAAACCTTTAAGCCACTGAAGGGCTCCAGCGGGTTCTTGATTTAAATGGTCACCAAGTAGACCAGCACTCAGTAGCCCAATAGCTGATGGGAGCTGAAAATAAAGTCTGGCTGCAGAAAAAAAGTTATCAAAAGAGGTTTAATAAAACCAGTGGTTTGAAACAATGATCAAACACTTTTGGGACTTGCAACAGAAACAAAGAAAACAGCACAGTTTGCATCAAACAGTTAAGAATTACTTAAGACAGCACAGGAATGCTGCAGCAGCATTAACTGCAGCCTGGACTCCTGCATGGCCATGGCCATGAAGCAGCCCAGGTCCAAGAGACGACACTCAGGAAATCAGTCATCACATCTGTGGTTCCACCAACAGAGCACAATCACCCCAAAGCTTAGCAACCCTTTTGTTTCTTTGTTTTAAGCAGTACAGCTCACTGATCTTGTGAGGTTTGTTCACTAATCTCTGCTCTACAGAGGATTTAAATGATAGTTTGGGATAAATACTTTCAACATTGCGGAGTTTTCCTGCATGTAGGAGGAATTAAAAGTGGCCTCCACTGTGTAAACTGACTTATCAATACTATATCACATAAGCAGGATTACAAGTCTACACTGCTCAGATTTATTATTTTTGTCATCTTGGAGTAAAACAACTGCTTTTGTCCCAGACTTTAATTTAAACAAGATGTAAGTGCCATCATTTAAGCAAACAGGAAGTTTCTATTAGGAATTCACCATTTCCTTTCCTGCTCCTGCATGGCAGATAGCCATTAGCAAAACAGCACTCTTAATAGACAATATGGCCTCAGACTAGGAAGGTACTTCCATTCAGTCATGTGTTATTCACATGACAAACCAAAGCAGCGTTGCAAAGAAGTGAAAACAAGGAAACTTACAAACCTGTGCCTTCTTCAAAAGCAAGCTAGTGTTTCCTCAGCCAACATTACTCCATAGCTGGGAACCATTGTCTTAAGAAAGGTGACTGACAACAAACCTCAGTCACAGGGCACAAGCTGACAGCCACTGCTTCACACAGCAGAGGTTTAAAGCAAACACTCCTATCTAGACCTTGGAGGAGAACAGCTCCAAGGGGAAGGTGAGAAACATTCACCACGTGACAGCTGCTGATCTGCACCTCTGCATCGTGCTTTCCTCAAGATACAGGAGTTTCAGAGGCCTTCTAGCCCAAGCAGTAAGCAAAGTACCTCTATTAAGTCCCATACAGACAGACACTGTTTTATTAATCCAATTTTAATGCAATACAGTAAACAAAAGAACAATCTTGGAGAGTCATTCTTGTCCATGTTGGCTAAAACAGAATTCCAGACTAGGTGCTGCACAGTTTCAAGAACTGCCACTTCAATCAAGGTGATTTGCTATCAAGTTCTTCCACAGCTGCAGAGGAAATGGCACACGGCCACCCCACACCTCTGTCACCCCCAGGCCCCACTGCAGCACAACTCACATTCGTGGTTTCAGATGTGCCACCCAACCTGCTGCCCAGCAAGCCAACAGCTTCAGCCCAGGAGGGAAAGACTCCAGAGCTACAGTGCCAGCTTCAGTACACACAATGGTTGATTACAACACTGCCAAAGAAAGACAAGTAACTACGTTTGAGATTTCAACGTTCAGGAATTACTGAAGTATACGCTGTTTCTGCAGAACATTCAAATATATTTTCCCAATCCCTCCTCCACCAGCCCCAATTACACCTCCCGACCCAATGCACTACTTCTAACTGCTCCTGCTGCAGTTCGGTCTGATGGCAGGCAAGGCTAAACCAGAGTATTATGAGGTATAAAAGTGAATTAAAAAAAAAAAGAGCTTGAATAAGCCAACTTATGTTTGCAAATCCTTTGGGAAGATGCAGAAATGCAATATTCCCCCCCTCCCCCAAGAAAACTCATGCTACAGCCACAGCATAAAGCTGAAGAGACTGAAAGCACCAATACGAGCCTAGTTTGACAGCTCTGCACTGTTAAGGGTATCTATCAACCTACATGGGTTTTCTGAAGGGAAAAGGGAGCTACCCACACAGCTGTGAGATCTGTCCTGAGGAAACCCTGCTGTCCATCTTTCCTCTCACAGTACCAGTTGGCTAAGGAATGCTAAGTACTCAAATACTCAATTGTGGTGCTTCTGAACACCTGACCTTACAATAATGCAGCACACAAGGGAAGAGGCCGTACTGCCTCAGCTTTTAAGGAGCACTGCTGGAAGGTGGAAGCCTTACTTTTATTAAAAGCATGGACAGCCTGGGAGCTCTGTGCAGGCATGTCACAAAATCTGGAAAGTCTTTACTGCTTAATACACAGTTCTGTTCACTTGACACCATTTTTACTTGCTGAGCTATGCCAACTTTCATTATACTCCTTACTTCAAGAGGTCTGCAACTGCACTGTTTCGATATGAAAGAAACTGTCACTGCTTTGTAACATATGCATCAAAATCAGTTTCCACTTCAAAGCAAGAGTTAGAAAACCACATCCTGCACTTGGTAACAAAGTCTGTTAGGAAATGGGTTGGAAGGACTAACTACCTTCAAGCCATGTCTCACTGTATGAGGCTGCTCTGACAGGAGATAGCACAGAGCGCGCTGTGTGCAGCCAGAGCTAGCAAGCGCCTTCCCCAGCTCAAAGAATAGGATGTTGGTAAAAATGCTAGAAATGCACTGACCTGATGAGCCCAGACCTCTCAAGTCCAACAGAGCTCCTGGAAAGGTTATGACAGCATATGACAGACATTTACTGAAAGCTCATGGAGACAAAGAGTCCAGCTTTGAGCAGTTCCTCGAGTTAAGCAGATACTCACAAGAAAAGCAGTGCATCAGTGCAAAGCCTGTTCCAAGGCTCTGCTACAGACAAGCTTCTGAAACATCCCAAATTATATCTTGGCATTAGATTGACATCCCAGTTGTTGTTGTTGTTTTTTAACCCTAATGTAGATAAATCACAGAGCAGAAATTAGCATATTAAAGGAGCTGATGTGCTTACTGTAACTCTGGGATTAAACTATTCCGCCTTGCAGCTAACAGCACATTAACCTCCCAGACAGAACAGAACCTTGCTAGTAACGACATTCCAAACTTCTCAGAACTTTACACCATTTCATTTCACTAAATGGACACACAATCCCTGCTGCAAAACAACCAAGTTCTAAAAATAAAGCTGGATCAGAAGTGCTCTGCAAAGTACAGGAAAAAAACCCATGACGACACAGAAGACACTGAGAATTCAGCCTTAGGAAACCTCCAAGCTCAGCAGTCACCATAGACAAAAGAAGGAAGTTCAGACAAGAGCAGTGCACAGAAGAAGTCAGTAACCACAAAAACGTTAGCTACATGCTAATGCAGAGGGTTCATGTATTGTCAGTAGAATCAGTTATCTGCAGAAAATGGTGTTTTACACCCATTCACAGCCCTCTGTTCCCAACTGTATTCCCAATATAGGGGTTCAGAGTTTTCCTTGGTGAGCAGAAGTGGTGGCAGAAGGAACCGCAGGACTGAAGAAGTCACATCCAAGCCTGCACAACTTACCTTCAGCCACAGCTGACGTTATACAACACGCCAAAGTTAACCAGCCATACATTTACTGGTAACAGAAAGCAGAAGTAGTTTGGTCTGGGAGTGTGGTCTGCCTGCCATCTTTCTTCCAGGAAAATCTGCCAACTCAGAACAAGTTCCAGCTCCCTTTACCGAGGTAATGCTTCCCCAGAGCTTAGAGCATTATTTCAGGATGGCAACTAGCCAGAGGATCATGCTTCGCTGTACACAGATCTTTGCTAGCTTCAAAACCTGTATGATTAATTTCTGTGTCACAATTAGGACAGGAATTTTACCATGTGTCACTGTAATCCATTTTCCATACATCTTCTCCACTCCTTTATAATATGAGAAGGCAACCTTAACAAGGTACTGGTGACATTGGTATTTCTTCCTCTAAACAAGAAGCACTGTGCCAGTATTTTCACATCTCTCCAAAGCCCTGTTTCAAACACCAGCATCTACCTATATAAACTGAGATAAGATAGTTTGTTCTTATTATGAGTTTCATGGCAATGCACCTAGAACTAATTGTTAATATCATATCCATACCAGCTGTCACGAGGACCATGCAGCTCCTCCTAGCCCAACTCAGGGACGCAGCCAATTAGGTCTTCAATGGGTATCATTTGCATAGAGAATCTTCACACTTTATGCTAAGTAAGAAACTGTATGTTATTAGGAGGGACTGGAACCAGTCATCACTGCATATGCTGAATACCATTACCTGGTCAGCCCACACAGAGATGATACCTCAGCCTCAGGACAGTCTGAATATTACAGGTTCTCCTTAAAAAACACACTACTGCAGCAGACAACCACTTCAGTTAGTCTGGAGCCAGAGATATCTGTACTTCATCTGGCCACCCAGGTGGTTTGGGGCATTCCTCAGGGATGTACTTCAGCAGAGGAACCTCAGAGGTCAAGTTCAGTCCTACTTCTATAGAAGAGAGTGCCACCACATCATCACTTCCAAAACCTGCAACTCTTTAGGAGCTATTAGTGATTTTCTTTCATTTGTGATGAAAGAAAAGATTAGGTACAAGTGGAACTGTATGCAATCAGTAACTATTATTTAGACTAAGTTCTAAATCCCCACATAAAATGAATGGGGGTTGTGTGATTCTGCGATAACCTTCCTTCTCTTCATATTTACTTAAGCATGAATTTGCAATGAACACTGAGAAGAGAACAACAGGGGAGGGAGGACAGAAAGAAGGGAAATCCAGGGAGACAACTGTTCCAACTTATACTACTCCCCTGATGAAGACTTTTGTCAAGCACACAAAGCAGGGCAGCGTAAACGGGATCTTCCTTTAGCAGGATGCTGGAAACAGTCTATAATTGCACCACTTGTGGTCTTCTGTACAGTCACACGACACTGGAAGGCAGTAACGGTTTTATCATCAATTAATACACCCAGGTGGTAAATCCCCATCAGTCAGCTGTCTACACTACAGCGTACCACTAAACTTCATTATTGTTCTATTACCCTCATGCACCAAGGGCATTCAGATGTTCCTAAACATACAAATATCTCAGCCCTCATACACAGAATGGCCTAACAGCCACCATTGATTCCCCTCAGTTCTTATGTTTGTATGTTTGTCTGTGAAGAGCCCAACATGTAAGACTGATCCCAGAGGAGTGCCATTAGCAGCCAGCTAGCAGCTCTTGCTTTCATAACATCACTTCTTGCTGGCCAGTTCCTTACTCATCCCTCAGTTCTTCTAGAGTCATCCTCTCTAGTGCCCCTGATTGGGCTTTGCTAAAGCATCTGATAAAGCACAAGACAGTAAATTTGGCTGAAGTGGTCTTCAATCAGAGCTAGCAATCGGGCAAGCCCCTCACCATCTGCTTTTGAAGATCACTCTGCAGCTCCTCATTTCTCGCACGTCCAGTTGTTCTCCCTAGAAATGCACAAAACCAGAACTCTGCTGGGCTGAGACTGGTGAGCTTGCAGCTGAGCAGGACCTTCTTTCAGTTGTTTTTGAAGGAATATATTTATCCTGTTGGTTTGTGATCACATTAAATACACTTACTAGGCCTCAGACTGAGTTAGGATTTTGGAAGAACTCAGAGGCCAAGCACTCTTGATTTTAAATCAAGAGAACGTATCATGCCACCACCACTTTCTGACTCGCCTCAACAGCTGTCCAGCTGCACACACTGTGGTGGTGAAACCCTTCAACAGTTTCACTCTACCAAGCTCTGCCATCTTGTTTCCTAAGCTTCCTGCACTTAGGTGCAGACCTCACTTCTGTATTGGCATATCCTCACTTATCCTATTCTCCCACCTGCACCACACACCTCCGGTGGAGGCAGAGGAGCGATGTTCCAGAGATCTCAGATGAGCTCAGGGTCAGTATAAACAAAAACCAGGAGATAGTGTCAGCATCATAAATCAGAGCAATGTGCAACTGCTGAGAGTCATTGCCTCGGAGAGGAAGGGGGAAACAGTTTTATAGAAACACTGAGGTCCACCTCCTTTGTTCCAGAAACACACAGCAAAGCCAGAAACAATCCTAAGTTCCATTTGATGCACATGAGCGAGCAAGCAGCTTCAGAAGTCCAATTTACATTCTGAATCCCAGTACTGCCAGTATAACAGGTTTGTTTTCAAACTGCTGTCCTTCACAATACCCACCTTTTTTTTTTTTTTTTTTTTTTTTTACAGTTCTTAAAAAGAGAAAAAAAATAAGAGCTTCTTCCTTCAACTCAGATTTATGACCTGTTCAAATCCCTACAGGAAACTACTAAATTCTTTATTAAATCATATTAGGCTACATTATAATTATTTTCTAAGCCCCTCAGGACTGGGATTTCCTTCCCATTCCCAAGCAATGCCCAGGAACAAGAAGCCCTCAGCCCTAACCACGACAGAAGGATCCCAAGACACGCATCCCACACAACACACAGCAACCTTAAGAGCTACATTTCTGACTCGAGGTTCAAAGTGATTTAGGCTCTGGACAGTGTGAATCTCCCGCACAGGGGGGCACTTCTACACCTGCCAAAGCCACAGCAGCACAGAGCCACCGCACTCAGAAGAAGAGAGTTCTCACCAAGGAACCTCCAGGGCAACACAGCCATAAGAAACCCCAATACAGACACATTTTTCCTGGTTTTACTGCAAGGACAAAGCAGCGTGATTTCAATTTCAGGCAAAGCTATGTAATGCAAATAGGTGAAAGCACGTAACCGCTGCTTTGGCAGCAGAAGCACTGACAAAAGGAAACAGAGAACAGAAAGAACACTTCTGTCACTTCCTCAAATAGGAAGTGGCATAGATTCACTCCACCCGCACCCCAAAAGTTGTTTTTCTATCAAAGTTCATGACAGCAGCACTGGCCAGGATAAGTAGAGATAACACCGCAAATCAGCCACATTGTGTAACACACGCATACAGCAACCACACTGCAGCAATTACTGAACTCACATATGAGCTTACATACACCCAGTGTGCTCCAGCACCCGGCGATGGCGCGGTGCAGAGGAGGGAGGCGGCGGCCGGCAGCGCACAGCGGCCTGGGCCTGCTCCTGGCTTCGGCCCGCCCGCCTCACCTCCCCGGGCCCTGCGGCCCTCCGCCCTGTGCTGCTGCCGCCGCCCGCCCGAGCGCGGCCCGCAGCGCCCTGTGCGACAGAGTCCCGAGCAGAGCAGCGCGGCCCGCCCAGACCGCCACCTGCAAACAGCGCCGGGAGGACGCAGAGCCGCGGGCCGGGCAGGGCCGCGCTGCCGCCCGTGCAGAACCGCGGGGCCTGGTGCTCCGTGCCGCCCCTCCCCGGCTCCTCCTTACCTGGGCTCGGGGAGCGTGTGGCTGTGCAGCGTGGCTCTGCCGGCGGCAGCCCGGTCCCCCTACGGGCACTGGAGCGCTCTGCTCGTGCTGTGCAGCGGCTGGGCCGGGTCCCCACCTCGCTCCGGTGCTCTCTCAGGCTCTGCTCCGCTGGCTCCACTGCGCCCCCATCACCACCCCCCTTATCCAAGATGGCGGCCCCCTAGCACGGGGTTTCCCCTCCCACTCTCGACGGGCTGCGGGGCTGCACAAAGGTGGGCGCGAGAGGCCGCCACGGAGCCAATCGTGGGGAAAGTCCCGCCTCCCGCCGGCGTCGCGGGGCGGGAAGGGAAGGGCGTGAGGCGGCCGCGCGCACGCACGCAGCTCCCGCCCTGCGTCTGGCACGCGCCGCGTGGTGGGCGGGAACGCGATGGGCGGGGCGGGGCGGCTGCGTCTCCTCAGAGTGCGTTGTCGCCTCCTCAGGTGGGCGCAGGGAGAGGTGGGGAGCAGCACAGGAAAAACACGCTGGGCACGGGACGCTGAACGTGAGATCTGAGGCCCCAAGGCTGTGGCGATAGGGCGACGTCTCGCTCTGCAAAGGCCGGGTGGGTGAGACGGGAACGAGGGAGCGCTGAAGTGAATCTGATCCTCTGGGAGCCCCCAGACAGCCGCAGGGAATGGCGCTGCCCTGTGTCCGCCTCAGAGCCCAGCGCCACAGCCAGAGCTGCTCACACTTACTGCTCAATTTCTGCTTTTAGGTAACAACTGGAGCGCGGTTCCGTATTCCATCACATTTACCTGACTGTGTAGCAGCCCTGGGACAGGCTGTGCCACAGACACGAGCACACGAGGTGCTGTGCGAACCTCACAGTTCATGGCATTAAATAAAGATTAAACCTCTGCTTTAGGAGGTGAAATAGGCAATGAAAGTACCATAAGGGCAAATCCTGTTTATCTCCAATTCCACAAACTTCTTCAGATTCTCACCTCAGCTTACAGAACAGAGGAATTACAGAGGTCTTTAATGTTAAATAGCTTCAGATGTTCCAAATTCAGACCAGCAGAGTTGCAGGCGGGTTGTCGGCTCTTCTCTACGTGGTGTTTCCTGTGGAGAACTCCGAAGTGTCCGCTTCCCACAACCCCCCCTCCCTGCACATCGCCCTGCTGTGGAGCCATGGGATGCACAGCCGGGCTGCAGGCTGCCACCACGATGGGAAACACACGGAGAAAACAACCAATGTGGTGGTTTTGGTGTTTTTTTCATCTCAAATCCACACTTAGAATACATAATAGTCCAAATAATAACTATATCGGGAGGAAAATATAAAACCTACCAGCAATCTGCTACCGTTGTATTATTACTGTCAGTTCCCCTTTTTCCACAGCCGTTCCTGTCAGGGTCCCACCTTTTAAATAGGTAACACTGCACAACAGAAGCATTTTAAAGTATAGCAGCACCATATATGGAGTGATTTCTACGAGAAAAATGGGTCAAAACAAGTCAGTGAGAATGGTTTCCACCAGAGGGAGCCTTTAAACGCAAAATGATCGGACCGTTCTGACCCACTTACAGCCTAATTTCTGTCTGTCAACCACAGCGCCTTTACACGCCTGGTATTCCCCCGGATATTACCAACACGGGCTAGAAAGTTTTTACACAAAAGATGATTTTCAAAAGACTTAATATTATGAATTGTTAAAACGCCACACAAAAATCCCTGATTACGTTTTTGTTTCATGCTCAGTCTCGGTTGTGCAGCTGAACGATGTGAGCTTTTGTGCTGCTGTGCGATGGAAGCCCTGCCAGGCCGCGCTATCCGGGCTGCCCGCGAAGGAGCACAGCCTGCAGAGGCCGTGAGGAGGCGGCCGGCCGCGGGTCTGCTTCCCCAGCGACAATGCCGAGCTGTCGTGGCCATTTCCCCGCACGCTGAGCTGTCACGGAGCGCTGCCGGCCTTCCTGCAAGGCTGAGCGATGCCGCCGCCCAGATCGGAGCTGCTCTCCTAACACAGGACCAGCACAGGACAAGCGCTGCTCCCTCCTGTGGCCGCAGATATCTTCAGGATTACTCAGCAGCTCTCCAAATCACTGCGATCTGAGGGCCGGGCTGAGGAGAACACACCTCAATCCTGAGCACAGTGAGAAGTCGTTTTAGAATATACGAGTAATCGCTGTTGTTTCTTATTTGCAACAAAGAAAGACAGAACTACAACTAACACATCTAACTACAACTGAGATGATCTTCTTCATCCGAAACTCAGATTTCGTGACATATTTCATATCAAACTGGTGGCATTTGCCAGAGGAGCTAAAAGGCAATGCAGACTTGCCTTAAGGGGTCTGGTTTTGAATCATTTGGTATATTTTTATCCAATCTTCCTGTAAAGTTTAAAGGACAAAAGATGGCAGCGAGGCAGATGGGATAATGGCATCTTTACTTTGGTTCTTGTGTTCTTGTGAGGGCTTGAAAGCTTGCAGCAGTTTCTTAACAGCAGTTATTGAGAAAAGGCTGACTGCAGCTTATTCCTTCTGAGCATCTGAGCAGAACCTAACACCAGTAATTAAATCCCACTAAATTGGTAACGATACCAGACTGCTGGAGATGAAACGCTGCATATGGTCCCACCCTTCCTGGTGCAGTTCTGCTAGGTCAGTGCAGCCTGCTCTTGGAATCCGGCTCCACGTGTCCCTTTCTGGTCTGCCAGCAAAGAACAGCGCCCAGGCGTTCTGCTCACAAACCCCGGGAAAAAACAAAGCCTTGGAGTTAATGCAGCTGATAGGTTTGTGGATTCTGCTCTTCTCAGAGGGGTGTACCAACTGTATACAATGACATATGAGGACCGGTGGATAATGAACAAGGAAGAGCATGCTCCCACTTTGGTGGCACAACTGCTTTAAATAGATACCTTTGCATCTCTGACAGTGTATCGCCTGCATGCTCAACAACATGTTCGTAAATAAATCAGGAAAAAAAAGAAGAAATCTACAGTCAACATCTTTCAATGCAGCACCTCGCAGTTATTGCAAGGAAACTTCTGAAAGAAGTGATACATGAAGTGTGATTGAAGGAAAAAGAACCCACAGCTGGCATTTGTACGATGACATGAAAGCAGCAATCCACAGTGGTTAGGAAAATCTAAGCTACCCAGCAGCACTAACAGCAGACTGGGAGAATCACAAAGGCAGCCAATGAACCAGCAGCTGAAGCAGTGGATGTTTGCTTAGATGTGGTTTCTCTGTCTTTTTTGTCCCCCCAAACCCCAGCTTCTTTTTCTGGCTGCCTTCAAGCTGCTGTAGGCAATTACAGAAAGAAGAAGCACGGCATATTTCAGGAACTATTTTGTAATGCTGCCCTTCTGCGTGAAAGTGGACCGTGTGCCGCCGGGCTGCTCTGCAATGACTGCTGGGTCTCTGACTGGATTCAGACGCCAGGTTCTTCTTTCATCGCTTACCGTTCCAGCCGTGTGGTGTCTGCAGAAATGTCTGTGGTCATTTTGGTGGTTCAATTTCTTTATCTTTTTTTTTAGTTCCTCAATCTCCCGGAAAACAGATCCGAACCATTTGCATGTACACAACCTCAGACCTTCCGATTAAACCTGAGAACTGTACAAGATTATTTGCAACAGCAGTGGTTCTGCTGTAAGTAGATGCAAAGCAGCTGATCCTGTATGGCAGTGAAGGCAGTGATTGTGAGTTCAGACTGGAAGTAAATCCCCCTGCCCTCCTTGTGCCAGCACTGCCATCCCAGCACGGCTTTCAGCTCTGCAGAAGGCAACGGCTGCAGCTGACAGCGCTGTGCCCAGCGTGGTGCCTTTTATCCCAGCCACAGACAAGGCTGAGCAGCACTGGCTTTATCTGAGTTATCCGGGAGATCAACTTAAACATGGATGTCTGGTTCATTTCTTTAGCTTAACACTCTGTGCTGCATTTGAGCCTTTTTGTGAGCAAGCAGTCCATGCCTTGGCACAACCCCCGCGTCATTACAGCAGCAGAGCCGTGCTGACTGCCAGCAGCACCCTTTCAAAGACGTGGCAGCTGCGTGGCTCCCCAGTTGGTACGGCAGCATACCCACAGACCGCATCAGCCAAGTGGTGAAACGATGTGCGACTCAATTACCTTCCACAGGTTCGGATCAGCGTCACACAGAGCTTCGCATGGGCCAAAAGCAATGACAGAAGCTAGCAGCAGGCACCTTCACATAGCTGTGCTTGCTTTGCCTTCTCTCCATTGTCTCCCAGCAGCTGCTGGTGCACAATGAACTCTGCCTTGCCGCAGGGCACTGCGGGCCCGCCTGTCCCGGGGCCGGGATGAAGGACCGCCTTGTTCCGCGGGCTGAATGGCGCCTTGTCACCGTGGGTGTGAGCGGGGCACGGGGCAGCCGCCCGCGGGGAGACACGGCGCGGGATGTGGGAGCGCCTGGCCGTGCCCGGATTTGCTGCTGACCGCCTTCCAGACCCGCGCTGCCCTCGCCTCGTGGTGCAGCACGAGGAGCTGCTCGCCATGTGACAGGGAACGAAGGAACGGCCCTTCCCTCCGCCATCCGGCCTGGAGACGGCGCGGACGTGCCTCGGGAGGCTGAGCTGAGTGAGGTAAGTGAGGAACAAAATGGTGGCCGAGGGGCTGGGCTGGGCGCGGATGGGGTGCCGGGGGAATCACGGCCGCTCTCGGGCTGGTACTGCTCCCGGTCCCGCCGCCGCAGGGCAGGGCAGGGCAGAGCCGCCACCGGGCCTTGGCCGGGGCGGGGCCGGGCTGGGGCGGGGTGCGCGCTGTGACCGCCCCCGGGGCTGCCCGCCGTGCCCGACCCCGCGCCCCGCAG
>PPHD01008362.1:8358-21867 GCA_002909625.1 Bambusicola thoracicus | reverse complement strand
GTCACGGGCACAGATCTATCTTGATAACCCCGTGACACATGCATACATGCACACATTAACCTAAAAAACCTCCTTGCCTCGCTTTTTTGGGGATGTATGTTTTTTGTGTGTGAAGAACAAATAAACAGTCTCAAGTAAACATTTTATCTCCTTGACGGAATATATTCCATACGTCATTCTGAATCCTTCCAATAACATAGACATTTGAAAAAAAAATTGCAGGCTGTTTTGTGTCATATATCCCCCAACTATAAGAGTTTCTGGTTAAAGTAAAAGTACTAATTTTCAAAAGAAAATGAGAATGTGCAGATGAGGTATTAGGAAGAAGGGAGACCACATGTTGATTTTAATATGTAGTTTTTAGTGGGAGAAGGGAAGGAACATATGGAAGAAATAGAGTCTTTGAAAGGTAGCAGACAACCACTAGAGAGAAGACCTGTTTGGAGCTTCTTTTTTTCCTTCCTTGAAAGATGTTATTCAGTTATGTCGAGGAAAGAAACCTGGCTCTATTTGCAAATGCAAAACCAGTCTGCTGACAGGAAACATTTTCAGGAGTGATTAACAAAACCAGATTGCTTTCCTAGATTTTCATGAAGGTAAAAAGGTATGCATCTGATTTTGACACAGTCAAACAGAGCATCCTTTGCTTTAAGGCAAAAAAGAACTAGCACTTTTTCTTTAAAAGGGTGTCTCATTATAGAATGTTTATTGACTTCACAGGAGATGTGACATTTAAATCTATTGAGCACTGACAAAGCGAAAGAAGTAATTTTGAGAAACAGACAACAGAAACTGGCCCAGTTTCCTGCATGAAGGTGAAAGGGTTTTGACAGTATTTACCCACCATGATGCTAATTTATTCAGTACTTAAATTAAAGAAAGAGGGAAGGACTGCTCGTATGTGTTGCTAAAAGTGTAGCATGAAATTAGAATTGATTCTGAGTCTGCAGATAAACTGAAATCTCACGAGTAGTGGCAGCACAAGGCAAGAGACTCAGTATCAGCACATATTGCTGTAAAGGCATATTTTATGCCTAAAGCCCTCTGCTGTTGGAGGTACAATGTGTACCGAGGAAAGGCAAAATATTTTAAATATCAGCTTTAGATTTTAGTTTGAATAGGAGTTCTAAATCCAGATTATCAGAACAAGCTGAACATACGTTTGGGAAAAGAAAGTATACAAGAATCCATTGTCAAATTCCTTTTCATCTTAGGTTATATACAGTTTTGTCCCATGTTAAACATATGTAAATGTGGTACATATTGTTAAAAGAAAAGTGAATCATAACATGATTAAAGAGAAGGGCATTAAGCCAACGAATCTTTTCCAATCTTACATTTATTTCTAAAAATATTCTGGGTACCATAGTAAGAATAGTAACTGTTCCTTGTCACATATTCACCCCCCAGTCTGCTAGACATAAGTATTCCAGTGCTACCATGCAGCAAACTGGACAGAAAGCCTGCATTATCCTTTGAGTGTACTACATCAATGTGCATGCCCAAGGCAATGATTTTGAAAGCCGAATCTATTATTTTTATTGAGATGGCAGAAAAAAGAGCAGTTCTGGGGGACATCACAGGCTCCCTTTTATTGTAAAAGGAGTAGTACAATAACGATACTCCGACAAAGAACAGCCCTTAAATAATAAGTTAGTTTAGGTGCAATCATACTGCAGAAATATACCTGGCTGACCCTGTTGCTCAGCAACACATACCTTCTCCCCATTGCTAAAGAGACAGTATTTATTTAACCTCTTCTTGCCATCATGTTACTCTCATCTCTTCTGCCCAAATCGCTAAGGGTAGATGAAGCCTGATCGCAAAGGAAACCTTGAACCTGTTTTTAAAAAGTTAAATGCATAATGATTTTTGTTTTTCTTGGTAATGTCTTTTTTAATGTCCTTGATTCATGCAGTTATCTAGGAAGAAAATCCTCTCCAATTATGCCAAGGAAAAGATACCACGTAACTGAGCACTGTGCTTTCACTGGTGTTAAAAAAAAAAAAAAAAAGTGAGTGTGTTCAGAAACTGGAACATTTCATGCAATACAATCACGGTATCTTTGAGACCGAGAATTTGCAGACAGATCTCCATGGCTGCCAGTCAAGTTTCTCTGAACTGGAAAGAGCAAACTTGGTGTTAATGAGTAAATAGCAAGAAGGAGGGAAGGCAGCTATTTAACCAGCTGAACAGTGGAAATAAGTGTCAACTGATGTTCAGCTTTATTCATTAAATGTGAACCTCTCTCATAAGCTTAGCAAAGAGCCAGAAAAGGGTTTAATTAATAACGTAACCCCGTGTAAAGTACTTTCAAGTTCAAGAGGGAATTTTAAGAGCCTTTTTGCTGGCTTTAAGGGCAAAGTGGAATTTTATTTGAGAATTTGTAGTAGGCAATAAAAGAGCTGAAAAACATCTAGAAATAGAGCTAAAAAAATAGCCCAGTTGACAATTCAATTTTATACCAACTTAACACCGAATCAGTGTTTATGGAAATGTTGTTGTAATTAGTCCTTCTCTGTAGTTAATTTAGTCTTTAAACAAACACATAATAAATAATAAGATTGAAGGGGGAGATTTATCTTTCTTATTTTAAAGCTAAACAAATTTTCATAGAAATTGCAAAATAACGTTTGTGAAGAAGACACTGAACATCCCTACTGTGAAAAGTAACTACAGCAGCAGTGCTTCTGATTAGAAAGTATATTTAAATATTTGGTTTCTATGTATCATATCTCTTTATCTAGTTTTATATGCATTATGTTTAATAATACAAAAGGAATGGATCTCCTGTATGTTTAGTTTTCTAGTAATTGAATATTCAGGCCAAATGACTTGCATAGCCTCTCAAAAGAATAAATAAAGATAGTCGGTCCTTAGACATCTATTGTACACTGACGTGACTCCAGACATGTTCCTCCTTCTCTTCATTTACAACAGGAGCAGCAATCTGGTCTTAGTCTCTATAAGCCTGATTGTGCTACGTACAGTTAGAGGTCCTGAACCCCTTAGCAACACAGAATGCATTTGCTGAATTAAAATTATTAAGAGGCAAAAACTTAGAAAATGTAGTGCAGAGATAACAAAATACATCTGTTTGGAGATTATTTGGATTTCAGCCTTTTTATATGGCTAAAAAATTAGGGAAAAATAAAAAGATAAGAGAAATATTAGCTTCTATGCAAAAAAAAAAAAAAAAAAAAAAAAAGAAAAAGAAAAAAAATCAACACATTCAGTCTTTTATAGGTCAATACTGCTTTGGTTAAAGAGAGTAGAAATTATACAGCTTTTATTTCCAAAGACTAAGGGAAGAACAAGTATTAACCCCCTTGTTTTACCTTATCTGTAAAGCTGTTCAAGTTGTGGAGACACTTCAGTATATTTGTCTTAGTATATAGAATATGAAAACAAAAGTTCTTAATTTGTTTTCATTATAATTCATCCGTATTTTCTACCTGTTTATTATAAAACATTATGCTTTACCATCTGAGGATGAAGATATGACATTGCCTGAGTTCTTAATTCATGTTATCTATTCCTACTGATAATTTAGCAGTTACTGAATATATAGTCACAAAGGACTGTAAATCTAAAATGAGACGAAGCTAGTAAAAAATACCATTTCCAACAGTCTCTCAAGTGCTTCCCAATGAAAACTACTTGCATCTGCAGTTCTGCAGTTTAAATGATGCCTATGTTTTCTTTTCTTCTTTTAGTAGCTTTTCAGTTTTAAGTTATTACAATTTCCTCTTTATTTCACTTTTAATGAATCAATAATGATCAAGATCTGAATTTCCTCTTAAAAAAGAAAAAAAAAAATAGGTGTTTAACAGAAGAGAATACTAGGCAGAGTGTAAAACAGAGCACCATGTTAAAAATGTCAAAACACTTACCTATAAACAGTACATTCATTATCCTTATGGTAATAAATACAGCAAATATGCTAAAACTGTGTTACTTGACAGCTTTTGTCTTTCGAGTTTGTTTGTTCTTCATAAAACTGGGAGCTCAATTCTTCTTTTACTTCACAAGGAACAGTATTTTACTTCCCTAAAGTTCCCTGCATCAAAGGGATCACACTATTTGTAGAAAGATAGAAGACAAATTGGCTTTTAATTAAGAAAAGAAAAAAAATCCCATGGGAATTATACAATAAGTAGTCCCAAACAGTGCTAATAGAAACAGTACATGCATGTTCAGTTAAGAATAGATCGATCAGTGTGCAGAACACAATGTAAGATTTTCAGTATTAGCATTTCAGTGTGAAAATACTGACATTTTGTCCACAAATGAACACAAAAAAACACTCTAACCAACAGTGTACATCAATGAACAGAGACACTGCCAATCTTTTGTTTCATCACTGTTTTTATAAAAAAAGAAAATCCAAACTTTGGGAAGCATCAGTGAACGTATAGCCTTCCAGTTAAATATTTCTCTTTCTGAAGGCAGTCACTTTTCTTAACACATGAAGAAAAGATATCTCAAGTATATTGTTGTGAGATCCGTCTGAAAACCAGCTAACACTACTTTTTTTTTTTCTTTTTTTTTTGGCAGAAAAAAAAAAGTTGGCAACAATTTTCATGTTAATAAGTTGGGTAAAATATGCATTACTTGGAGGAGGAAGTGGAACCCACACACTCAAATGAGTGCTCAGACATTCTACAGGACAATGTTCTTGCTTCTCCTGAGTTAAATGATTTTTTTTTGTTTGTTTTCAATTCAAATAAAATACAAGAGGAAGGCTAATGCATGCCTCTCATTTCCAGAGCATACTGCTATCCATACCTGAGGCAAGCTTCCTTTGAGGGCATATGCTTGACATTCATGGATTTGACCCTCTCAGACAGGGAAGAACCTGAAGCCAAATGAGCTTTTGTTACCACATCTGTATGGTGCAGGAGATAAAATTCACTGCTAGTGTTTTAGAAAGGAAAGCAGTTGTGTTCTGCTCTCAGAGGAATGGTAATAAGTACTGTGACTCTTTTTACACTCAGCAAGCTGTAGATCAGAAGGGTACAGACTCCTAAATCCAGAGTATCAGCAAATTTAGCATAAGATGTTGGTCTCAGCATTTTCAAGCAGCCCCCTGTTCAGCTGACATGTCCGACTCCTCCCAGCTGTTGCAGCATGGCCAGGCATCAAATGCCAGTGTCTAGGCTTCAGTTTGAAATTGCATTTCTGAGGGACTGTTATTTAGAATACACCTTAAAATTATTCTGTTTACTATAAGCACAAAAAAAAAAAAAAAAAAAAAAAGTATTATTAGGTAAGTTTTTGCACAGTTGAACTGATTATTTTGACTTATAGTTCATAAAAAACTCTTTAAAGCCTTTGTTGAGAGCATTTAATGTGTATCGTCCATTCACATTGTGTATGGTTTTGATTACAAGAACATTATTGACTGATCATTATAGAACATATAGACTGAGTACGTTCTCCATCCTGATTTGGAACATTTGGTTGGAAATGCTGCATTTCTGAATAAAAGTAAACACTCCTAGTTATATTTGCTTTGGCACTAATAGTTGACAATCAAGGAAAGGAAACGTAGAAAGACATTTCATTTAAAACCATAGTGTTGTCTCATAACTAATTATCAACTAGTTAGTTGACAGTCATGTGAAATCACTGCTAAAAATAGGTCCTTTTGAAGTTTTTATAACCATTTGAAATTGGTACATATTTTTCATTTTAAAAAAATGTGATATTTTCCTTTCCAGATTGGACATGTATGTTGCTTTTAAGATATCTTTCCATAGAAATATGAGAAGAATAGAGATTTAGGTGTATATTGAGGAGAAAACACTCTTCTTAAGGGTAAGGATCCTTTTTTGAGTTAAGTGTAACCATATACTACAAGATTTATTTTAAAATGTACCTTGCCTCTGAGTAGGAGATTTTCTAAACCTAGACTTGAATTTAGCAGGATTTATGAATCAGAAAAAGCAATTTCATTGTTGTTTTGTGTAGATTTTCAAATAATTTGCTTTTCTGAAATAGCTAGGTCAGTTTTGGATGTACTGAGTACATTAGTTATTTCACTCTTGGTTAGTGCAGGCATTCTTGAAATTTGATCCTTGCCTCCCAGGCTTAACTAAAACTCATACATGTAATTAGATGATAACCACAGTGTTCATGGGTTTGATAATACAGTGTTCATCTGTGTCATATTTGATATTCCTGTGGACTTTTTAGTATCTACTGAGAATGTCTTCAGAATTTCTTAGCGGGAAAAAATAAAAAAAAACCTGTAGTTTCTACTCATGGAAATGTATATGTGTAATATAAATCACATAGCCATACAGCCTCCCTGTGCGATACACTGGAAACTCAGAGATGATATTGAAGTCATTAGGACTGAGGAAACTTTCTGCTTATTAGCTCAAGCCAGGCAAAATAAATATATAGGGAAAAACCTGAGGCCATGAAAAGATGGCAACAGGACCAATGTGATAAAATTTAGAGAATGATAGGAAAAAATATCAGAAACATATGAATTGCTTCTTAAATTAAGAGTCTTCATTTTGCATCTGGTCTATTGCCTAGACATCAGCCAATAAAGAATGATGCAGCATTCACTTCCAGTTGCTTAACCTGGTACACTTTACATTTGTATCATGTATAGACTGGACATGTAAGTAGGGAAGGCATAACAGTTCTCAGGAGGAAAACTGCAGCTATGCATATAATTTTCACAGGGAGTTGTGCAACCTTTAAGAGAACAGAAAATGATTAAACTTAAATATTTTAAGATGCCTAAGAGAAAAATGTTGCCCTTGGGGTGCCTGGTTTCGATACTGACATCTGTACTCAAGCAGAATGCTTGCTCACTAGGAGGAATTTTATTTGAATGAGATTCAATTGTTCCCTTAACTAATATAAAACATTAGTAGTATTACTTTCACCTAGGAAAAAGAACAAAGGATATTTGTTGAGACAGAATAATAGATGCAATTATCTATTTTTCACACAGTAATCATGTCAGATTCATAATTTTACATACATTCCCTTTTGTAAAGACTTTTCTGTGACTAGCCACAATATTTTCTTACAGTGCTCAGAATGAAATTGCCAGTTTCAGGACAGACATCCTTGTCACAATTGCCTTTAAAAGAAACATATCACCAACTATTTTACAAACGCATACTACCTTAACATTTTAAATTTGCATGTGCATAAGGTGGAATCCAATTTCTGTTCACAACATACTGGTCATAGCTTTGAACATGTTGGTAATTATAGTATGTTCTGTTTTGATCTGTATTGTCCAGAAGATCTCTCTATAAAGAGAAATTATAATTAAAAAAAAAAAAAAAAAAGTATTCAAGATCTCAAGAAAAGCTTCAGAACTTTGAATTTCCTATAAAATTCAAAATTTTCAACAAGTAAATGCTTGTATATTGCCTGGCCAAACAAGTAAAAAATAAATTGCTTTGATAATTTTATTATTTCCCCAGATTCCCCGTGTCTCTGGGAAAGAGTTGGAAATAAGTCAGTTTATCTGGGAAATGGTACCAGTTGAGACCCAGCTGATTGCATTTAATCTGTACCTTCTCAGGTAGCTTTGTTTTATTGACTTGATGTTTGAGAAGTCCAGATGCTAATGCTCCTAATGATTAGCCACTCTTTTTGACTTTTGGTAACAAGAATTCTCATGCAGTTAATATCAAACAGGACTTTGTGCTCTACATCTGTCATTTCGAAATTCCCATTTTTGAATTCCCCTAGTCTCAAGTATGTAGTACATTTTCTCCCTATTTTACTCCCTACAATCTTCTCTCCTACTTCCAAGGCCCCATGACGCAAAATGTCATTTTGCCGGTCTTCAGTTCCAGTGACAACTTTAATCTTACTGATTTTTATGGGCTTTTCAAACACAATCCCATAAAAGTCCCCTGTAGAAGGAGGCTTGCCCCAGAAGTACTCATCAATACTGCTGTAAGCCTTGCTTGCTTCATAGTTTTCAAATACATTCATATTGGTGTGCAAGTTTGCAGGTGGGTTGTCAGGAATATCAAATGATTCCTCTTCAAAATCGTCATCCTTTAGTTTGTTTTCCGCTCCCTTGTAAGATGAATAGTATCCCATGTGCTGGAACAGTGATGGCTTAAAACGTATCACTTCCTTTTGAGCTAACAGCCCACGAAAGTGAATCAGCAGCCAATCGCAAGGCATTTCTTGGTAAAACATCAACAAAAAATGGGCCAGGCGTGGGAGGTCATGGGAATGGTAGAGTTTTCCAATATACCCCAGTTTGGAGAATTCCAAAGTTACCCAGTAAGATCCTTCTCTTGAGGTAATTACTTTCTTAACAGTGGTCAAAAAGTTCTTTGAACAGCGAACGTCATCTTCTAACATCACATAATAGTCAGAAAGATTAGCACAGAAGTTAAGCAGGAAAGCATAATCAACATTTTGTTTGGATCGAAACTTCACGCGGTCTTCTGGGTCATTGTAATTTCTCTTGAGACCATCCAGTATTGGATAATACTCCTCAGGGACATGAATAACTATCAGTCTGCCTGCAATTATGTGATGTGCAAATTTCTGTGAAATATCGTGGACTATCCCTTCACACCAGACTGAATCAAAGTCTGCCAGCTGAACTACCACTGTGATTTCTTTAAGTTCCTCATAACTTGACTGTTCAAATATAGACTTGATGGTCTCAAGCAAGTAGTTTCCTTTTTTCCGTTTCACAGAAGATAGCCCAATTGTAAGATACCCTGTACAAAAGGGAAATCAGACAGAAAACAGAGAATTTGACATTGCAAATCTAAAACAGTGTGAATGCATATGACTGGGACAGGAAAATATCCACTGATCCAAAATTCAATGTTAAGACTATGAAATCTGCTGAAAGAAAGGTGATTATGATTTATGATTCACACAGTATTTTTGAAACAAGGCACTGTGAAATACAACACAAAATCATGAGCTAAACTTTTATCATTTTAAGCACTGCACGGGACTAATTCCATTTATGCATGCATTTACCATTTTATGAATGTTGGATGGATAATTTCTCTCTGCATTTTCATTTTCATTTTTAACTGAACTTGTCCAATTTTCCCTGTTGAAATTTTTTCTAACTCTCTTTCAGAACTCACTGAGTAAGCATATGTAAGTCCCTTTTGCAAGATGTAATTTGGATATCATTTTGAAATAGAAGAGAATTTACCACTGCAGATCTGTATTTCTAGAAGCAGTTTTGAATGCTGCTACATCTTGCTGGGGAGAGCTGCATCTTCATTATAAGCAAATAATTTTAATCTCTGCTGCTTTGCAATTATTACATATTTTTTTCCTGGCAGTCCAAATCAGTACTTTCAGATATCTTCTGACATATCTCTATTTGAATGTAATAAAAGCTAAGACTTGATAATTAAGTTGAGCCTGCCCCAACTTTCTTCAAAAAAGTTGCTTGCAAAAGACTGCTCTGGTATGGTGATGCATAGTTTTCCTTGAGTCTAAACTCCACTTAAAAGTAATTGTACAGTGAAGTACAATCCCTAGAAGCCAGGCATGTTGCCTACATAGTCAGAATTTTCTCAAATCTAATTTGAACAAACTATACCTTATAAATTTCTACAAAAATCAGCAATTCACAAATGATTCTCTTTTACTGTCAGTGTTTGGAGTTCCGAGGCCTGTTGGTGAAATGATTGATTTGGAAGGACTCCTGGATAAAATTGAAGTATGTCTATATTTCAGTTCAAGACGAAAGTCTTGAGCCCTGCTTGAAGTCAGAATGAGCATATAGTTTCTTTGCAGTAGGCTGGGAGAAGAATCCTTTTCTACCATCTTTATAAATAGGGCAACTGCTATATCCAGTTATCACAGTTAAAGGAATGATGAATTCAAGCTGTTAGACTGACCCAACAGGGGACCTGAAGGTTGTATCCATCTGATCCCAGTCATATTGATTGTACAGGCACAGGCTGTGTCTAGTCTTAGGGAGTGACTACAGGGCACCACCCTCAGGTGCATAGCTCCTGGTTCCTGAATCATGTCTCCCAGCTTTGGAGACGATCCACAAAAATATCCACAGACCATCTGGGGCCTCCTGCAGGACAGCTTATGAGTCAGGCATGTGATTAGAATATAAAGAAGCTGTAGGATACTCCCTGATGGGGCTGAATTAGCAGCTACCCAGGAACTGCCTGCCCAGAGATACCTGTCCCACCACTCTCTGAGATTCTCACCGTTTAACTAGTTTGTCTTGCCTAGAAATACCACAGGATTTCACCCATTTTAAATTACCTCATTTCATAACATTCAGATTGCAGTTACTTACTTTTCCTTGGCAAAGGCGTGCCAGCTAGGTAGCGATAGGAAATGTTTATAGATCCTGAGAAATTAGACAAATCTTTGTATGTGTGAGCATAGCGCTCTGGGTTGAGCTGGTGCGTGGCTGTTTCTCTGATTAACTGCTTGTCCCCTTCCTATTAGTGAGAAAAAAAGAAGAACAGGAGAGGGAGAGAGATAGAGAGAAACACATTTATGAATACTAGCCAGAAAGGCAACACAGATGGGCAGGTTTCCAAGAATAACATTTTTCAGTGTCAGCTTTCTTGAAAGCATGCAGATGTTACCTCATTTTTTAAAACCCATTACTGAATATCATACATTTTTGTTGCAGGAAATAACTTTTCAGATAATGGTAAAAAGAAAAGAAGAAAAAAATAGTTTGGACAAAAATTCTTTAAATGCTGTTTTTTGAAAGGTTTTAGAGCAGTTAATTATCACACACACACACAAAAATAAAAAATAAAAAATAAAAAAAGCCAGCATATTCAGAACATGGAAAAGAGAACATCAGTTCACAACACACGAGATAATTTTCTTTGAGAGAAGAAATGGTAGAGGAGATCTTCTTGCAAATAATTTAAGTGATTAAAATCTAAACAAACAAACAGCCCAGACCAACCCTCAAACAAACAAACAAACAAAAAAACCTACTAAAAATCCCCAGACAGAGCAGTTGCATAGGAAATACAAAACTGTACTGTTGCATCTGGTTGTATGTCACTTTCTGAGTGTCTCCAACTTAGATTTGTGATAAGTAGAATTGTACATGATCATACAGGCAGACAAATCTTTTGCTGGATTTAGTTAATATGGTATGGGGGTATAGAAAAAAAAGTAAAATTATCACCACATTCTCTCTCCCTATCCCCTATTCTTGTTCTGTTTTCGTCCAAGAGGTCTCCTGAGCCTTAATGAAGTCACACAAGGGAAAAAGAGATTTCATCAGCAGTGAATCATCTGTAAAACCTTTCCCTCAGTCCTTAAAAAAAGAAAAAGTACATAACAAGATGCAGCACCATGATACTGAAACTAAAGGTATACTTATTTAATTTACATCGTTTGATCCTAGTCTGGTGACAGGTCAGTTAAGAACTCAGTTTTGTTCTTCTATTACAGTATGTTACTATGCTAAAAAATGTCGTGATCTGTCATTAAATGAGAGCATTGTGCAGCAATAGTTCTGCTGCTAACAAGAATAACAGTAAGCAAAATTTATGCTTGATGGTATAAACATTCTAGATATGTCAAGATGTATTTTATGGTGAAAATAAATATTGCTGTAAACCAAGCCCATGCTCATTTTAAGTTTACTATTTTTTCTTTCATAGAAGAGTAAATAATTGGAATCTGAGTTCAGTAAAGATCTTTTGGATGATTGTCCAGGAACATCTACCTGCACTGTTATACTCTCTAGTCCTGCTATACTAATTCACATTTGCTCATAAGTTAGGAGAAGAAGGTTTATGTTGATTCTAGATTAAAATGTGAAGCTGTGGACTGACTCTAAAACTTCAGGAGATTTTCATAAGATCTGATCAAAACCAAACCAAAACAGAAAATAACAACAAACAGCAAAAATGGTGAATGCACAAAAAACAACAATTGTTCTCGTACTAGTGTTACTTTTTCAAACCGTGTTTTTCATTAAGGCCAAAATATCATGTGTCATTCCAAAACAGAGCACTAAAATTCTTCATTTCATAGGATTTGGGAATGGAAACCCAACTTCTTGCATGAAGTTTAAAAATATTTAGAAATAGTAAATGTCAGGAGAAAATGTTAAAATGAACTGACCACATTAAGAAACAAAACAAAACAAAACAAAACAAAAACAATACAAAGCAAAACCAACACCTTTTTTCTTTTTAGCCTGGAAGGAATGCCTCTTATGGGTAGATTTTGTTGTTCATTCAAAAAATGAATGGAAAGCAAAACTAAAATATTGATTTTTCCTTAAATATAAGATCTGTTTTTTCCTCCCTCTGACTGCTGTGGAGAGATCAGTGAAGATGAAGAGCTAATTATTCTCTTTAGCTGTCTTCTTTGTTTCTATGATAGCTCTGGCTCTCCTTTCTTAATTAACCTTTAAGTTCATGTTCTACTGTTTGCTGGATCTTGATAGATTCCTATAAGTGTCAGGGTAGTCCAGAGTGCTCCATTTTTATATACATACACTACTCCACAAAAGATTCTATATCAATTACTGTATAATTATTGTTTTCACAGTGCCCAAATAATGCCTGGTATTCACAGAAGAGTTGGGAAGCCATGCTTCACTTACAACTCAGAGTATGTAGAAAAAGTCACAGTATCTCGACAGTGATATTGCAATATAAGTTACATTAATTCAGAATGTTTTCTAAATGTTTGGATGAAGTGGCACTCACACTACAGCCTAACCATATGTGTATATCAACACTGCGTACCATGTACCAAAACAATTTAAGCAGTTTCTCCAGGTGAGTCATTACTTTCCACAGTCATTACTTTCCACCATAATTAATTTCTATTTCCACAGCAAGTGCCCTGCAGAGACTGATAAAAGGTTTCTCCAGACATGCATGATTCTCCATGTGAAAAAGGAAAATTCTTCCTTCCTATGATTTGCCACAGTGTATTTTAGTTTTTCTTAGTAAATTCCTGAAGGTCTGCTCATTTCATCTTGCATCTGCTGAAAGCGGTACCAGCTGTCCAAGACTGGGAAGAGAAACCAGGCAATTACACACATACTCTGTCACTTATCTACAGGAGATCTTCCAGCAGGAAACAAGCTGTAGTTAGAAAGTCAGAAGGCCTTCAGGGCTCTGAGAACTTTCAGATTCTCATTTCCTGAGGGATACTAGTTAGCTTGCTGTCCTCAAAATCTATCCACAACAGTGTCTCTCCTCACCTCTAACACTAAAGCTGTGCTTTTTTTTTTTTTTACTTCAGCAGTGCACACACACTCGTAAATTAACGGAGCTGTCAGACATGGTCAGAAAAGTTGAAAATAAAAATAAATAAATAAGCTAAAAAGTCAACAGCCTGACACATTTGAAAAATGCTTGATAGACCATAAATGTATCAAGAGATCTGGGAGAACTGTCAGGAGATTTGGCAAGAGACTTGGCTGGAGATACGTGAATGCAAACATGCCAGAACTGTGATGAGAGAAGCAATGAAGAAGAGTGAATTTCTAAAAACAAAGGGGGGGGG